>JAWNNH010000366.1:0-36763 GCA_035043045.1 Hirtodrosophila alboralis
ACGTTTTTGTTGTTTTCTTACATATTTTTTTTTGCTAATTTCTTATAAGAATTTTCTTGAACAATTTTCCTGCTGCGTCGCTTTCGTTGCTGCTGTCCCGGTTTTTATTGGAAGTCGTTGGCAGCGTCAGCAGCAGCGAATGCAACTCGTTCAAGTTTTTGTTTGACTTTGTTGCTGCTGCTGCTGCTGCTGCTTGCAACTGTTTTTTGTGCTGAGTCTGTCACCGTTTAACGGTGCTTTTCGGTCAAGCATGTGTGAGTGCATGTGTGTGTGTGTGTATATTAGAATCGCTTGCAAGCTTGCAAAAAGTTTCGCCAGTGGGCGGTGGCTTTTGCCTGTCTTCTGTCTGCCTCATTGCTCCTCTGCTCCTCAATAGTCTATGCTCTCTCTTATTTGTATACCCTTGCAAAAGGGTATTATCAGTTTGTCACGGAATCTGTTAGGCGTAAAAGGAGACAACCCTATAAAGTTGAAGCGAGCTTATGATAAAAGAAAATACCCATGCCAAATTGGTGAAAATAGCAGCGAAAATTGTATGATATCATACAACTTTGCCTTCTAGAAGCATGTCTTGCCTTTGTCATGCAACTATTTTCCATTCTGTCATGCAGAAAGCGTTATGACATTATAAATCGCATGAAAAATATACCTTCCAGAATGCTGATATTTAGGAACACATTACCCAAATGTCCACTGGGTAATCGAGCATTGAATTTTTTATTTTTACTTTACAAGGTTTTTAACTAATCATTTTTAAACAACATTACAACCCACCTGAGAAAAATAATCAAAAGCGATAATTGGTTTTTTTTTTCTTTTTTTTTTTTTTTTGAATAAGATCTGCAAAAATCTGTGCAGTTCAGTTCGATATATTGCAGTTGAGTGTTCGAAAATTATTGGGAAATCTGCAAAATTTAAATGAATCTGTAATATACATAGTTTGGTTGTAGTTCTGGTTAAGGCATATAAATGCCGCCAAAATGTTTTATTAAATAATTTTTTATTGGCCTAGGAGAAGAACTTGAATTCTAGAAATTGTCTCACCTCCTTTGAGCCCAGGAAATTTTGTCCTTTAAATTAAAAGGGATTGCTGAAATTTGTTTCGAAATTAAAGTTATCAAAAATAAAAAATAGTAGATTCGGCTCGTAAGTTCATGATCAGGATGACTGATTACGATATTAGCTCAGCTTTTGAGCTATTTAATTAAAATTTAGCACAGATTTAGTAAGAACTAACCGGATCGGAGTACTACTTTATATATACACTGTGCGTCATCAGGTTAGCGTCCCCAAAT
The DNA here is from genome assembly GCA_035043045.1 of Hirtodrosophila alboralis. Lineage (NCBI taxonomy): Eukaryota > Metazoa > Arthropoda > Insecta > Diptera > Drosophilidae > Hirtodrosophila > Hirtodrosophila alboralis. Next base: position 1,296 of record JAWNNH010000366.1, read on the forward strand.
GGAATTTTATTTATCTCGCTTGTGTTGGAAATCACAATTACCAAATTTATTCCACAATATAAAGTATTTATTATCTTGAAATAAGCGTACAATTTGAGAGAAAAAAGGTTTTATCTTTGAAAGAAAAATCAAAGATCGAAGCATACTTCAAATCTGGACTATCCTACCATAAAATTGTTGAAAAACAGAAAGATACAGAAAAACGATTATCATTTTTTTTTAAAAATAAGAAACTAAGAAACTACTAGAGCGCGACAATCAAGTGATTTTATATAGTGTATAACTGTCATATAGACGATCGGTTAAATATTAAAATTTTTGAAGACTATTGCCGAGGAGCCTAAATATTTCAAATGGAAGTGCACACTCCAATACATAAACTAAGCATGTGATACGATTCGGTCGACAAAATGTGCTTGACGCAGTGGTTCGGTCGACGAAAAGAGATAACATGCAAATTGTTTTTGTATTTCAGCTGGCTTATGAGCAAAACCCTCACACAGATACAAAAGTGTTCACATAATGTACAAAGACAAAAGTAAAAAATTGTTTGCCCCTTCAGCATACCGAAGATAGCCGTTTCTATAGCTGTAAACTGTGAACTGTAAACTGTTAACTGTTATCAGCTATCAGTGCAAGCCACACACAAGCATGTCGTGCAACATTCATGTGCCTGGGGGCAGTGGGAGGTGATGGGTTTCATCTAAAAATCGACATGCAAAGCTCTGCAGTTAGCCAGGAGACAGAGAGAATGAGCGAGCAGGAGAGCGAATGATAGAAAGAGAGAGAGAGCGAGAGAGACATCAAAGTGGAAAATGTAAACAGATTCATTGAGGCAACTGGCGCTGACACATTGCAACGACCCTACCCCTATGCCCCCCTCACCGCCCTACCCTTGCACAGCCATCTGCATTTAGGCCACAAAAAATGCCATCGCTGGCAATGTCCAAAAAAGCAAAGCATAAAATGAGCATACAAAAAACAAAAGCAAAATAAAAATAAAAATATAAAAAAATGCAACGAAAAAAAAAGCAGAAAAATAAAAACGTTGTAGTCGAAAGTTTCCGACTATGGTATACTCTATTTATTTGAATAGAACAATCACTGAAGGATGTCATTTAATTTGTCAGCTAAATATATAAAAAAGTAAAAGATTTAGGGTTTTTCCGAATTGTGTTTGAAAAATGTTTTAAAACTTTAACTGACACACAAATTTTTAACTCTTAAAGTGTCGGGGAAAATAAGCCACACGATACCAGACAATCAGACAGACAGACAGACAGATATGCCACAAATTCCCAAAAAGAAACAGAGTATAAAAAAAAGCGCGTATGCCAGAGAGAAAAGCAGCGTCAGAAGTATGTGAATGCGAACGGGAATGCATATTGAAAAATACAATATCCCGCCTGCCCCTCTACATCCATTACTTGCTACAATATCCGACCCTACCCTCCCTCTCCCCCTCCACCGCATGCTGCTGCCAATGTTCGACAAATAAATTTCGAAAATTCGCGTTGAAAATAACTCAACGTGACACATAAAAAAGTGAGTGTGGATTTGCAATAGCACCAAACAGAGGCACGTGGAGGCAATGGGAGATCGCAGACCCACGTGGTACCACGGCTGTGTCGTTGTTGCAGTTGTCTATTGCAACAGATAGAAATTTTTGGAGACATGATAGCCTGGCCAACAGCCGCACGTGACCTGCTCCATATCCCATGTTCTGTGTTCCATGTCGAGTTAGCAAACTGACACAATGATTAGCTCTGACAGTTTATTAAGTTCTCGACTAAGACAGATAAATTTCTATATAGCTATGAACTAGATATAAAGAAACAACGATATTTTTGATCTAAAACTTGGATAGAATTGGTATTAAGAAACACAAAAATTTATCGATTGTATTGATGTAAAATATCATCGGAAAGTTGTTGATAAGTTTTAAGTGCATTTAAAAAAGATTTAACAATATCTTTGTTAAAATTTTTTAAAATACTTTGGCTTGTTAAATAACAGAAAATATCTGAAAATTAAATTAAAATATGCAATTATATAATAAACATGCATATTATACATATATAAACTTATGTTTTCGGCAAGATTATTTATCTGCAAACCAGAATCTAGTTGTCCTTTTAGTTTTTAGTTATTTTAAATCGATTTTTTATAGCCTTTTAGAGCGACGTCTAATAGCCTTTTTACACTACGAGTTACATTTGGCATTTTGGGTTGAAAATACCAAATGCTGAAATGTCTGTTTACACTACACATTTCAGCAGTGGATCAGCTGTTTTTTGTTTTGATTTGAGATATGTGTGTACTTATACATATGCATAGACATCTGAGTGAATTTGACATTAAAGCATTATATAGGCTAAAATAGATAATAAAATAATAATGAAATTTTTTAAAAATTTAAATGCAATTTTATTGCAAACATTACAAGAAGAAGAGGAGGTCATTATGATGGAAGAATTTTAAACAATCAAACCTGCAATTATCGATAAAATCGTAAATGCGACTTTGAGCAAAATGCTGCATTTATTAGAAATTATTATTATACAATTTTACATTGTCAACCCTAATAGATTCAGCTATCAATCTGGCAATATCACTTTTTTGACAAACAAAATCAGAGAAAGTATTCTTTGAACCGTTTTAAAAAGTTTTTAAATTTTTCGAACTGTGCAAAATAATAGCAGTAGCTGAAAATGTTGTTCGTTTAATATTAGGTGCAGTCTCTTTTGTTTTTATAAATACTTGTGTTATAAACTTGTACACCAGACAGTTATAGAATCTTATATTCTATGCATATTCCAATTAGGATTTTATTCCAGGAATATTAGTCTAATACTCAAAGCTTGGTAATAGTTGTTGAATTCGTAACAAAAGCAACTTTCTGAATGTAATTCCAACAGTTCTCAATCGCAATTATTTTCGTTTATTAAGCTGGCCACTCCAGAAAATAATTATTTTTCTAATCCTCTTGTATTGTGTTGTTTTCAGCACAAATTCTACTCAGTATTATGTAGCTTAACTTTTTCTAAAACTTGTGAGTAATTTGCAACGTTTATAATTCCGTAAATTGTATATAGCGTACTTGTTTCAAAATAGTAATGTATTTCTCTATATTTATTTAAGTATATTTTCCATGTTTTTTAATATAATTTTGCTGTTGTAATATAATTGTTTTGTGTTCTTCTGGTGGTCCCACTAGAGCAGTATAAAGCGACTTTGGACTCAACTGTCCAAAAGATAATACGCATTTTAAGACTTGTCCAGATCACATTAAATTTGCTTGATGCTTTTTCATCAGCAGCTTGATTTTTCTCGGGATTCTAGCAAAATGTTTCTGCTTAATAATTTGATTTGACATTTCACCAACTTTTGCAATGGGTTTTGCCCTTTAGTCATTTTTCATTTTTGTAAAGATAAAAACTAGAATAAACTAGAATAACAATTTAGTTAAGAATTCAGAAACTTCAAGGTATAATTGTGAAAAAAATGACTTTTTTGAGATAAAATTTTTCAAGATATGCAAGCTTTATTTACATACATACTAATGTATTATTATAATCTGTGAAATCTGACTGATTTAATCAAAATTTAATTTTATATCATACAAGTATGTGAGCAGGACATTTTGGAGATGGTCTCAGATTTTTTAAGTTTTTCGTTGAATATATATTTTTATAACTTGGTTATTATTCTTCTATTAGAACACTGATATATAGAACTAATGTGACACAAAAAATTGGATCTGTGAAATAAAAACTTTTCTTAATTTTCGTTTAAATTCTTGGTTGAAGTCTTGTGACTTAAGTCTATGAGCACCACTGTATATCTGCCATAGGAACAGTCATGAAATTTTTTTTTTTTTTTTCTAGATTATGATGTAGACAATTTATCTAAATTTGATAAAAATCGGTACATTTTATCCTATAGGCTGCATACGAACAATCGTCTGAATAACTTTTGGTATGGGAATTTTTTTTTGTTTTCAGAGGTATCTCAACTGAACTTGCCAATTCTATATTTGATTATCCTATAAATAATCAAATTAAATTTGATCAAAATATATCGATATTATATATTATATATGTAGATATATGACAAAATTTTTTTATTCAGTGTTGAGAAAGATAAAGAAAGATTCTGTCAACTTTTTGGGATCACAAAAAAATTATTCATAAGTCCCTACTGGCGCTGCCAATTTGCCAATTGCAATGCATTGATTAACTCACAAAATGTCACCCTCAGTTAGTACTCCCTCAGAAGAATAAACAAAATAGATCCAATAATTCGAATAAAAACCACAGCAGAGCAATTCAACTGACGAATTTCGATTATTTATGCAAAAACAACAAAATCGAATTTGCATCCATCATTCTTTTATAATCGTGCCTGCCTGACGCAAGCTTCAATGGAAACAATGATGATAATACACTCAAAACAAATATGTATGTACATGATTGAAGAGAGAATACAATTCATTGAATTCTGGAAATATATGTGTAACAATTTATACAATTCGTTAAAATTTGTTTACAATTTGCACACGTACAATAAATCATAAGATTGGCAATTAATATAACATATTTATATATTTTATAATAAGAAACTAACTTTTTAAATATGGAATTGTTTTTAATATTAAAAAAAAAAAGGAAACAATTTTTTTTTTTTTTTTACTGATTTTTCTCTTGGTAAAATCATTAAAATTTGTATTTACATTATTTCATAAATTATTTCATATTTAAAATTGCCGTTTATTTTACTTTTGCATAGAGTAAAATAATTATGTTTATAATAATTACGTAACCCACATAAGAAGGCGTGCCTGACCCTTGAAAGGATATTCTTAATCATGAATGAACATCAGAAGACGGTTTTAGTTTTTCTCTGTAAGTTTCTTTTCAAATTTAGAACCATTTGAAAGAAACATGGCGCAGATGATTCCTTTTGCTGTAGGCGGTACATAACTTAAAACCTAACAAATTGGATTAACTAATAATAAAGCTGCTATAAAATCGATCAATTCAAAACAGGCACCGTAAATAATGATTATTCCATTTTTTTTTCGAATGAAAAATTATTCACTTATTGCAATTTTGGTGCTACTACTTGATAAAAAGATAACTATAAGGATAATCTATGCATTTTTGCATGATTCGTATTTATGTTCTCACAAAATAATTATTTATTTTGAGTTATACTTTACAACTTAATTAAATATAATTATTTATGAGAAAAAAAGACAAAAAAAAGCATATAGTAAAGATTATTCCTTAAGTTTTATTTATAAATTAAAAGCCAAAATTACAAGTAAAATGTTATTCTTAAGTAAAAAATAGAACTCAAGTAAAAATAAACCAATAATTATTGTTTGAGTTGTAAAGTATAAATCAAAATTAATCATTAAATTGTGAGAGAATCCACAAAATATTAAAAATAAACATTATTTTGTAATGTGTAAAATGCAATTTATAATTATTGTATAATTACAATCCCTGAGCGAGAATCAATTGTTTTATATATGTTGTTTGTTTATCATAAATCAGAAAATATAAGTTTTATTATGCTCTATATAATGTTGACTTATTAAGACTACCATTGGTTCGATCATATAAGAGATCATAAGAGATCATATAAGAGTTATCCGTAGCATAGTAAATCATACGATGTTATTACGAGTATAAAGTGTTTAATCAAATTTGATCGAAATCGAAATACTATATAAAATGGGAACAATCAGTCCAGAGTCGAGTTTTTGTGTTATAATCTTCTTTGCAGTATTATAACGCTACCCAAAAAAAAAAAGAAATATTTTTTGTTCTATCTTCTTTAACAAAAATCCCTTTCTAATTTTCAGTAGCTTCTTGTTTTTGTCAGTGTAACGCATACAGTTAAACGGTAGCAGCAACTGACCTTTGGTCACTTGAACGAGATATCAAGGACACACACACAGCATTAATTGGATCAATGGGTTGTCCAGGAGGTGTGTGTGTGTGTGTGTGTGCTTGTGGGTGCGAGTGTGCGTTTGTGTATGCGGTTGCCCCAAAAACGCAATTTCGCTGCACGCACATTTCAATTTTGTGGCTTTTGTGGGTGGTGATGGTTTCACTTCCGTTTCCGGGCGTTTGCCTCCATTTTGTTTGCTTCGCACCTGTTTGATTCGACAGTGTGTGAAATTTTGTGAATTTGCATGCATCTCCTGGCGGAAGGTGTGTGTGTGTTGTGTGTGTATTTTGTATAAAATGTTTGCCTAGCGTTTTGTTGCCAGTCCCGCCCAGTTGGTCTATATGCATATATATGTATGTGTGTTAAGTGTGTATGTATATGCGTGTGCCTTGAGCTTATGGGCAATTAACAGGCCATTTACGAGTGCTACCAGCATTTACATTATTTTTTATGATAAGCATCACACACACACACACACACACACACACATACTGGAAAGGCGTCAGAGCGTCAGAGCAGGTAAAGAATTGTGTACAAACTGTTGTGGCAACAACAACAAAAAAAAAATAACAAAATCTGATTTGACACGCAAAGCCACATTAAAAGCTGAAGGCAATTTTTATAGTAGAATGAAGCATGGTGATTAAGCGGGGTGGGGTAAAAACTATTCACAAATATTGTAGGGAGCATTGCGATAGAGCCAATAGAACAATAACAATGAGCATTAAACCATAAAATTAATGTTACAATAAAATGTGTCAAAATGCTGATTACACTATGCAACAATTTGAAAAAAAAAAATTCTTGTATTCCGAACATTTTAGAGTCGAATTATATGTTAAATGGGTCGATGATTCTGAAAATAAAATTTAAAATATATAAACACCTTTAATATCAATAAACCATGTTCACTTTACCAAAGCCATCTTTTTAAAAAGTCCAAAATATCGCTTCTTTCGATTATCTCGAAATCGGTTCAGGCAACCTATTTTTTAAAATTTTATTTTCGGATTCAGTGACCTATTTTTCATATAAATCGACTCTTAAAAGGTCGGGATACATAATGCTGTTGCATAGTGTTATAGATCTGTAGTTTTCGATAGTTTTAGATTAAATCATCAATAGTATTACTAATACCATATTAAATATATAAAAAATTAAATGTGTATCTGCTAAAGCTGTCAAAATCGATTGCTAGTCTTTAAAATAAAAAACCATTGACATCTTTAGCTATTAAACCTATTTTTCAAAGTTAATTTTTACTTGAATTATTGGCTGATACTTGAGAATCGACCCTATGTTATAAAAATATAAATGTATCAAGCGAAACGGGTTTCAAAATGGTTTTTAAAAACTTCATTATTCGATTTATAGGGTCTAATTTGTAGGATACTACAATTAACAATTTAATTAATATTTTTTGAATTATAAGAGTTTTAGCTAACAGGCATGTCAATTTGTGTTTTAAGATTAGTTTAGTTTATTAAAGAAGACCACTTTTTTGATGATTCATCATTCTATTTATATACACCAAGTAGAAACTTTGAGAATATCTGTATTCCTGATATTTGATATCTCAATAAGTTGCTCGTTCTTATTGAAATTTAAAATTTAAATTAAAACTATTGTAATAAAAAAAAAATCGATGTACGAAGTGACACTGCCTATCGATTTATTTACTTACGTTAATTTCGCTTATCGATTAATAGGTACTCCTTGGAATTTCGGTTTCTCCTCGATTCCTAAGGACTTTAGTCTAACTTTTTTTTTCTTAAAACTAATTGTTTTTAGTCAAAATATATTCAATTAACAAAATTAAGCTGATCTAATAACTATTGTCATACAAAATTTGAGAAACCTTTTTTTTTTTAACTTTTTTTAAACTTATTTTTTCTAACAGTTACACTTATAATATGAAAGCAATCTTTTGTTGTATAGTGTAAAATTAAATGAACTATTTGTTAAAAAAAAAAGCTAATTCAATAACATTTATAGTATAAGAGCTAAAAAGCTGGGAAGTTACATTTTAGAGCGATCACTATTCAAGTGTACGCCAGTGTATATACAAATTTTGGATGAATTTACAAACCAATCCAAGTACTCTGGCATCGTCGCTTTTTCTTTGATTTTTTATTTTGTTTGCCATTGACTGTTAACTGGATTGTTATTGTCCTTGTTGGCGTTTGCCAAAGGGTTGCCAGGACCACCAAGCCCAGAGGCCTTGACATTTTTGAGCCCGCTGGCCTCGTTGTCGTTGTCGTTTTCGCGCTTCGCGTCCTTGTCGTTTATTTGTCTTTTTTCCTAGCAGTCAGAAGCCGTGAAATGCGCTTGTCGTTTTATCCGCTTTTCCGCGTCCCTGTTGGCTTTGTGTTTTGGCATCTAGCATCTGGATCTCCCCTCCAATTTTTCTTTATCGTGTTTTCACCATTTTTTCCCTATCCCGCCGTGAACCATTAAGACCTCATTGTCATATGCAGCTTGTTAAAGCAAATTGTTTGCCAAAAGAGTCGGCAAAGTGCCTTCAAATCTTTGACATTTCGTTGCCTGGCTTTAACCAGATGAACAAAGGATGCAAATGTGCACGATATAATGTTCCATAATATTTTTGAATTTTAAAAAACATCATTTAGAAATGCATGTAAAGCTCATCATAAATCAACGAGTGCTTGAGAAACCTTATACTAAGTATTTACCAGAAATCGATAAGCAACCGATAGTATTTGATTAAAACTATCAGTAGTTGCATCGATAGTTTTTTTGAAATTCTTAAGCAATGTCTGCCTTAGAAACGTTCGATTCTTCTGAAGACTAAGTCTTGGGCACCCTTTTCTTTCTTTTTTGCTAATTTTGATAAATAACACTAGTTTACAAATTTTTACTTTTTTTAAGTATTTTTGGGCGCTGATTTCAAAAATGCAAACCATAATTTTTTTATTCAAAGAATGGTTTTCAATAAAACAGCAAATAGCTAGTTTTTTTTTGGCAGTCTTTGGACTTATTTGTTCATATCTACATCAGATCTTATTTGATCTTAAATATTGTTACACAATTCAATAGATAATTATCTAATTATTTAGATATTATTATTATTATTAATTATAATTGTATCCCCTTTCTAACGGTATGCCGTTTATGCAGATGAATAAGAATTGAAGCCATTACAAATCCTCAACGTTGAAAAATGTGAACTTTTTTTTTGCATTTTTGAAAAATTGCTGAATTTCAATTGAACTTTTAAAAATTTAAAAAATTCGTTAAAATACTTTTTAAGATTTATTATGTTAGATAATTCTTTAACAAGTATTTTAAGTATACATTTGTTCAAATATACAATACTTTCAATTATAAAATGTAGTAATTTTTCAATTTTGTTTGCTTTTAAGTTTTAGTTGCCTTTAAATACTTATTTGTTTCTTAATATATAAATTTATATAACAAATTTTTTTTGAATGTCATTCTTTTGCGACCTTTATGCAACCATCAAAACCCTCAGCATACCACAAGTTCATAGTTTGTGGCGCTGCAGGAGTCTTTGGCATTGATAATGACACATTATGTTATGCAGAAAATATCTGGCATTGGCATTGTCATTTGACAGTTTCAACAAACTGTTCAATTGTAACATATCCCACCGGGAGTGCTCACCTCTTTAAAATAACAAAAGTATATCTTCCTTATTATACAATTGCACATGTCAGAAAATGTGCAACGCATAGAGGGAGATGTCTCCGTACCATAAAGTATATATTATATTATTGATCAGCACAGTGGCAATCTTTATCAAAGGTGCAACCCTACAGCAACCCTACTGAGACACTTGACCTAACCCTAAAGCTCCATATTCTGACTTTGGAGGGGGGAAAACCAAGACACACTTTTGGCATTCCGGTTGCGAGACTCAACGTAGACCACTCAACAATCGTGATAGGAAATTAAACAATCCCTAGCAAAACAGACTACTGTGTTCCAGTGAATAATTCGTCTACTCCTTTTTATATGATGATCCTTCAAAGAGAGGAATGGAGCTCAAACATACCTTGCCAACAGTTTTCCGGAAAACTGCAGTGTTTTCTAGGAGAACGTTCTAGCCTTCAAAATAGACCTCAACTGTCTCAAAAATTCCAACCTTGAGTTCGTTAAAATTATCATATATAGTCACAAATTCGCTATAAGTGGCAAACTGTCCCACATTTCTACAGAAGATGACCCAACAGTTCGAAATCAGTTTTATTTGGATGCCGGAATACCAAGACATCGAACTAGCCAGACAAGGCTCTACCGCCCCTCTCTTTCCCGTGGAAGATAGCACACATTCGCAACCACTTCAGGCGTAAAGCTAATGAAAATATAGCAATATATAACAAACCTCCGTCCGGATAGACAAACTTGGCGACCTTTATGCAACCATCAAAACCTTCAGCAGCCACAAGTTCATAGTTTGTGGCGCTGCAGGGGTCTGTGGCATTGATAATGACACATTATGTTATGCATAAAATATCTGGCATTGGCATTGTCATTTGACAGTTTCAACAAACTGCTCAATCGTAACAGATCCCACCGGGAGTACTCACCTCTTTAAAATAACAGAAGTATATCTCCCTTATTATACAATTGCACATGTCAGGAAATGTGCAACGCATAGATGGAGATGTCTCCGAACCATAAAGTATATATTTTATTATTGATCAGCACAGTGGCAATCTTCAGCATTACGCAGCAACCCTACTGAGGCACTTGACACAATCCTTATGCTCCTTTTTCTGAAATTAGAGGGAGAAAGACCAAGCTACACTTTCGGCAATTCGGCTGCGAGACTCAACGTAGACCACTCAACAATCGTGATAGGAAATTAACTAATCCCCAGCAAAACAGACTACTGTGCTCCAGCGAATCATTCATCTACTCGTTTTTATATGATGATCTTTCAAAAAAAAGAGTGGAGCTCAAACATACCTTGCCAACAGTTTTCCGGAACACTGCAGTGTTTTCTAAGAGAAAGTTCTATCCTTCAAAATAGACCTCAACTGTCTCAAAAATTTTTACCTTAAGTCAGTTAAAATTATCATATTTAGTGAGAAATTCGCTATCAGTGGCAAACTGTCACAAATTTCTACAGGAGATGACCCAACAGTTCGCAATCAGTCTTATTTGGATGCCGGAATACCAAGACATCGAACTAGCCAGACAAGGCACTACCGCACCTCTCTTTCCCGTGGAAGATAGCACACATTCGCAACCACTTCAGGCGTAAAGCTAATAAAAAAAATAGCAATATGTAACAAACCTCCGTACGGTTAGACAAACTTGGCGACCTTTATGCAACCATCAAAACCTTCAGCAGCCACAAGTTCATAGTTTGTGGCGCTGCAGGGGTCTTTGGCAATGATAATGACACATTATGTTATGCATAAAATATCTGGCATTGGCATTGTCGCTTGACAGTTTCAACAAACTGCTCAATCGTAACAGATCCCACCGGGAGTCCTTTTTTATGATCAGAATTTTGCAGTTTCTTAGCCATAAACAAAATTGTTCTCCGATGAAATTTACAGTCCTTGTTACGATTACATGACTACTGGACTAACGCGTTGCTGTTAAGGTTTTTGCTGTCAATCAACATAATTGTTATTATCATGTTTATTGATCATCAATCATTATTATCATCATCATCATTAGCCTTATGGAACGCCCCATAAATATCGATAGTTATATTTGTTTTATTTGTCAATTGAGGATGTAGGATGTTAGGGATAGAGAGCGGAGAACAGAGATAGAGTAAGGCATTCGGACTGGACTGTGTAACGTCCTTGTTGAAATCCTGTGCATTATACAGTATGTGCCGAAGTAACGATCTAAATTGCCTAAAACATAGTTAGTATTCGATTTGATCACACTGATATAGTAAGTATGAGATTAATGGAAATTTCTCTTGACTTTAAATCGGCCTACAACTGATTAAATGTTTATTATCAGTAAGAAAAAAAAAACCACCTGTTCGCATATAAAGACATGTAGGTTTAATAGCTGTTGATTAAATAAACTGAATTTTATCAGTTGCAAAATTATTATTTGTTATTTAAGTAGAAAGGTATCTGCAGCAGCGTATTAGAATAATTTAAAAAACAAGAAAATAATTCAACATTTTGTGCAGTATTTTATGTTATTTAAATAAGATCAAATTTTGTATAATGAGAGGTGGGAGGAAATATATAATTGGATAATTTACAAGGAAAATTCAGACATGTGTCAGTTTACAAACCGATTTTGTTTGATCTAACTTTACATATAACTGTGGGAATTCTTAAAATAAATAGGAATAGATTATGACAATGGTCCAAAGATTTTATTGAGCTTGAAATAAAAATTGTAAATAATATTTAGAAATTAAATTTAGATAGCCATGCGGAGTACCAAATATTATTTATTTTAATTTTTATTTTTTTTTTTGCTTATTTCCTTACAGACAGTATTTTTTGAATTGTAAAGAAATATTATAAAATAGACTCTGATCGGTGAATAGTTTTCTTGAGTTCATATCATTTTTCGGATTTTCTTTTCTTGGACTTCCCTGGGGACCCTTTGAGAAACTTGTCATTTATGTGTCTAAAAGTATTCCTCCCAGCTGTCTACAGTTTTGATTATCACATCACTTAATCATTCATTACCCTGCACCTTACTCTTCTCTTCGACTCTCTCTCTCTCTCTACTTGTTTCTATCTCTCTCTCTGTCTCTGATTTTCATGTGTAGCCTTTGCACGCTTGGACGCGTCTTCATTTTTATTTCTTATCCCTAGACGCTTTTGTTCTCACGACGCTCCTCCGTTTGTGACGAACACAATTTCTGTCCATGTGCAAGTAAGCGTGACCATTTTAACTTTATTATTACCGTTGCCCCCGCCGCCCCTATATACGCCATAACCCCCGCTCGTTCCCACTGCCTAACTATCTCCTATATACATATATTTGTATACCATGTACCCATTAGAATCGGTTAAAATGGGTATATTTAAGAGTTTGCAAATATACTCATAAATAAAACAGAATTGGGTATTTTTGGTATTAAATTAAAGTGATGAACCGGGTAAATTTTTTCTTGGGTGTTTTTAATAATTGCTGAATAACTATCACATTTATTGACCGATTTGGACAAATGTATACTTAAAATATTCGTAAAAGAATTATCTAACATAATAAATCTTAAAAAGTATTTAAACGAATTTTTTAAATTTTTAAAAGACCAATTAAAATTCAGCAATTTTTCAAAAATGCAAAAAAAGTTCACATTTTTCAACTTTGAGGGTTTATAATGGCTTTGTTTCTTATTCGATCCGCATAAACGGCATACCGATAGAAAGAGGATACAATTATCTATTGAATTGTGTAAAATTATTTAGGATCAAATAAGATCTGATGTAGATATGAACAAATAAGTCCAAAGACTACCAAAAAACTAGCTATTCGCGGTTTTCTCGAAAACCATTCTTTGAAAAAAAAAATGGTTTGCATTTTTGAAATCAGCGACCAAAAATACATCAAAAAAAGTATGTGAGAGCCCAGCTCCCTCGAGCAAAAAATAATTTGTAAACTAGTGTAATATATTATAACAATATTCATAGTACATCAATGCAGTTGTAAAATCTTTCTAAATGTTTAAAATTTGAAATAAAAACATTTGAGAGTTTAAGTTGTTAAAAAAAAACAGAGAGATTAAATGATAAAATCACAAAAAACAAAAAAAAAATTCAAATAATTCAAATAACACTAGTTAGCAAAATTTAGCTTTTTTTTTTTGTATAAGTTACCAAACCTACTTTTTCTGAAAAACCACTTTTAAAATTTTTCTATGGCAAGCCTTTTTTTTTTTTTTTTTTTTTTTTAAATTTTGAAATCTGTTATTTATTTTTTTTAGCTTTTTTTCCGAGGTGTGCCTGCAGATTTTAGCATTACTCGAGAATCTTACAGCCGATGCCTTACGTTTTCTGAAAGCTAATGAAAGGGCCTATTAATCATACATATACTTAATTAAATTACTAGTTTTGCAACTATTTCATTTTAAATTTAGAAAATTATGATATTTTGTGCGGTATTTTTTTTTACGTTTTTTTGACTTTATAAATCGAGGAAAATTCGAAAAAAAAAATTTTTCGTTTTTTTCTCCTCTGCTTTTACATAGTTTCAATGCTTAATCTATACAAATACGAAAATTATATTTTTACACTCATTTTGTATGAAAACTTTACGGCTTATTTATTTCGATAATATCGATAATAATTAATTAATAATAATATATAATATCGATTTTATTATCGTTTGTTTGCCTGCACTGCTTAGAGGTCAAGAGAGTGAAGAAGTTTATTAACCCCTTATGGGGTAATCTCTTCGTCGAGTACTCCCAACTAGATTTGTCTCAGCTGTTTTCTTGGCTTCGTGTGCGTCCAGATTTCATTTCCGTTTTTTTGTTTTGCGTTTCTTTTCGACACATGTGTGCCAAAAAAAAATCTTTCAAGCGCTCTCCAAAGTCCACGTTCACATTCACATCCATGTCCATGTCCATGTCCAGATTCAGTTTCAGAACCAGGTCCAAGTGCAATTTCAAGTGTTCGTTGCCGTTGCACTTTTAGCTTTGTATGGGTATTTGTATCTTTTTCTATAAATGTAAATGTATCTGTATCTGTAGCTGCAACTGTATTGCATTCATTGTTAGAAGACAACGACAATTCGGGACTTGAGGCGGGGCATCGTCTCGTGTAGGCTTTCAAACAAGTTTGCCTGATGGCATGGTCAAGAGCACGAAATATTTGGCGCACAACAAAACGTGAGCCAAACTAACGACCACCATAGGAAAATAGAAAAGAAATTAAACATAAGCAGACATTTGCTGATGTACGATTTACCTACCCCTGCCAACCGCACCGCTTGCCACTTGGAAATTAAAAATGAACAAAAAAAAATATATATATATAAAAGAAAATAAGTTGGGGCCAGCATTTTCACACAGCGCCAGTAAAGACTTTCACCAGAGAGCGCGCGCGGATATGCATTTTGGAGGTGCCCTTAATGTGCAAGATACAAATATACAAAATGTATCTGGCGAATGCAACGACGGGTCAAGGGCACACGCCTGCCTGCCTGCCTGCCTGCCTGGTCTGATGGATGGACAAATGTCTGGCTGCCTGAATGATTCACCTTTAATGGACTACCGTAGTCATGACTCACACGGGCTCCCCGCCCCTCCCCGCCCTCCCAACTCTTTTCATTATCATTATGGGGACACATGCGGCACGCGCTCTCTCAATTTTGTCAGTATTCCATTTTATATGGCTTCTCAGCAAACTACCACCAAAAAAGAAAACAAAATAAAATCGCTTATCTTATCACAAAAATGTGCAAAAAAAAAAAAAAAATGAAAAGAAAGGAGAATAAACATTTAGTTGGAAAAAAACTAAACAAATTTCAACTGAAAACAATCATTAAAGTCCAAAGTTTTCGACTACGATATACTCTGTTCCCAGTGCGGTACCACAACCCAAGAGGTTATGTGGAGTCTATTAAATTTGCCAACTATAGCAATAAAGATATAGGACTTTGCACAACTTTGATCAAATTTTGCGGATTGAATTCACTTCTTTGTAATCCTGCTTTGTATGAACTTATTATATAAATTAAGAGGATCAGAACATTTAAGGCGGTTTTATTTATTTCTTATTTATCAAATCTTACTGATCTAGTATACCAAAGATATATAGATATAGATAACCATCGATATATATATGTGGATATATAGTACTTTTTTAGTTTTCTCATTCGAAGAAAAATAGAGTGAATGATATAGATATATATACCAATGATATATAGATTTAGATGCACCACAGATCTATAGATTACAATCGATATAAATATGTTTATATAGGACTTTTCCAGTTTCCACATTCTACAAGATTCTTATTTTTTCGTCAAATCTTCAACTTTGATCAAATTTTGCGGATTGAATTCACTTCTTTGTATGCACTTATTATATAAATTAAATTACAGGCCTGTTCTCATTCTCACTTTCGGCAAAATCTCACGGAAACTAATTTCCCTTTATGAATTTCCCTTTACGAATTTCCCTCCAAAACTCGCGTTTTTGAATTCGCTTGTGTTTGAGCTCGATTTTCGATTTTCTGTTGAGTGATTTTCAGCACTGCTAACGCTGTGGGATATTCATATGGGAAATTCTAGGGAAATACGCAGGAAATTTAGGAGAAAATCGGAAAATTCTCACGTAATCAAATACGCGAAATCCCACCGCAAATGAGAACACCGAAAGAGTATCAGAACACTTAAGGCAGTTTTTTCTTATTTATCAAATATGATTGATCTAGTATTATAGTTTGTTTCGTTTAAAATAATAATGGCTTTTATACGAATTCACGGACTTTGTACAAACAAAATATACTCATTTGTAATTCTTTTGGGTAAAACAATCTTATAAACAGCAACAGATTCGTTGCGACGAAAAACGCAGTTTATCTTTATCAACTGGCAACAACAACAACAACAATCAAATGAAATACATACTAACAATTTTGCTGCTTTGTGACAAAAAAATGTCTAAAAACGACAACAAAATAACGCAAAAAAAAACAAAAACAATTTGAATCGTAACGAAAACGAAATAAACAAGAAAATCGACAAAAACAATTTGAATGCTTTATCGCTAATTGCTGCCTAGATATTATTGTTGTTGTTATTTGATAGTGTGATATAAAACAGATACTTATGTAAACATTGACATTGTATACATAATGTATACATTAATGTACTAGTAAGTATATAGATCTTATTCACTTCCTGTTAATTCGCTTGACATAGTGTAACTTGATATTCGATTACGATAACAAAGTATTCTAATTAAATATAACTTGAATCTATGCACACACAATAAACCGTTTTAATATTGTTTATATTGCTCCAAGTACTTCTATATATTAATAAAAACTTAAATTTTAAATTTAGATACAGTCACTTGACGGGGTATATATTAGAAAACAAAATTATGAAATTTTCTATTTCACATTATTAAAATCAGTCGATTTGAATTTTAATAAAATCTATGAACTGTAGGTATTATCGGTGTCCTTTTCATCCCTACAGATTTCTTGTACCTATATTAAACAATATAATAATTATAATGCCTAATACCACAATTCAAAATTTTATTAAAATTCAAATCGACTGATTTTAATAATGTGAAATAGAAAATTTCATAATTTTGTTTTCTAATATATACCCCGTCAAGTGACTGTATCTAAATTTAAAATTTAAGTTTTTATTAATATATAGAAGTACTTGGAGCAATATAAACAATATTAAAACGGTTTATTGTGTGTGCATAGATTCAAGTTATATTTAATTAGAATACTTTGTTATCGTAATCGAATATCAAGTTACACTATGTCAAGCGAATTAACAGGAAGTGAATAAGATCTATATACTTACTAGTACATTAATGTATACATTATGTATACAATGTCAATGTTTACATAAGTATCTGTTTTATATCACACTATCAAATAACAACAACAATAATATCTAGGCAGCAATTAGCGATAAAGCATTCAAATTGTTTTTGTCGATTTTCTTGTTTATTTCGTTTTCGTTACGATTCAAATTGTTTTTGTTTTTTTTTGCGTTATTTTGTTGTCGTTTTTAGACATTTTTTTGTCACAAAGCAGCAAAATTGTTAGTATGTATTTCATTTGATTGTTGTTTTCATTTGATTGTTGTTGTTGTTGCCAGTTGATAAAGATAAACTGCGTTTTTCGTCGCAACGAATCTGTTGCTGTTTATAAGATTGTTTTACCCAAAAGAATTACAAATGAGTATATTTTGTTTGTACAAAGTCCGTGAATTCGTATAAAAGCCATTATTATTTTAAACGAAACAAACTATAATACTAGATCAATCATATTTGATAAATAAGAAAAAACTGCCTTAAGTGTTCTGATACTCTTTCGGTGTTCTCATTTGCGGTGGGATTTCGCGTATTTGATTACGTGAGAATTTTCCGATTTTCTCCTAAATTTCCTGCGTATTTCCCTAGAATTTCCCATATGAATATCCCACAGCGTTAGCAGTGCTGAAAATCACTCAACAGAAAATCGAAAATCGAGCTCAAACACAAGCGAATTCAAAAACGCGAGTTTTGGAGGGAAATTCGTAAAGGGAAATTCATAAAGGGAAATTAGTTTCCGTGAGATTTTGCCGAAAGTGAGAATGAGAACAGGCCTGTAATTTAATTTATATAATAAGTGCATACAAAGAAGTGAATTCAATCCGCAAAATTTGATCAAAGTTGAAGATTTGACGAAAAAATAAGAATCTTGTAGAATGTGGAAACTGGAAAAGTCCTATATAAACATATTTATATCGATTGTAATCTAGTAATCTATAGATCTGTGGTGCATCTAAATCTATATATCATTGGTATATATATCTATATCATTCACTCTATTTTTCTTCGAATGAGAAAACTAAAAAAGTACTATATATCCACATATATATATCGATGGTTATCTATATCTATATATCTTTGGTATACTAGATCAGTAAGATTTGATAAATAAGAAATAAATAAAACCGCCTTAAATGTTCTGATCCTCTTAATTTATATAATAAGTTCATACAAAGCAGGATTACAAAGAAGTGAATTCAATCCGCAAAATTTGATCAAAGTTGTGCAAAGTCCTATATCTTTATTGCTATAGTTGGCAAATTTAATAGACTCCACATAACCTCTTGGGTTGTGGTACCGCACTGGGAACAGAGTATATCGTAGTCGAAAACTTTGGACTTTAATGATTGTTTTCAGTTGAAATTTGTTTAGTTTTTTTCCAACTAAATGTTTATTCTCCTTTCTTTTCATTTTTTTTTTTTTTTTGCACATTTTTGTGATAAGATAAGCGATTTTATTTTGTTTTCTTTTTTGGTGGTAGTTTGCTGAGAAGCCATATAAAATGGAATACTGACAAAATTGAGAGAGCGCGTGCCGCATGTGTCCCCATAATGATAATGAAAAGAGTTGGGAGGGCGGGGAGGGGCGGGGAGCCCGTGTGAGTCATGACTACGGTAGTCCATTAAAGGTGAATCATTCAGGCAGCCAGACATTTGTCCATCCATCAGACCAGGCAGGCAGGCAGGCAGGCAGGCGTGTGCCCTTGACCCGTCGTTGCATTCGCCAGATACATTTTGTATATTTGTATCTTGCACATTAAGGGCACCTCCAAAATGCATATCCGCGCGCGCTCTCTGGTGAAAGTCTTTACTGGCGCTGTGTGAAAATGCTGGCCCCAACTTATTTTCTTTTATATATATATATTTTTTTTTGTTCATTTTTAATTTCCAAGTGGCAAGCGGTGCGGTTGGCAGGGGTAGGTAAATCGTACATCAGCAAATGTCTGCTTATGTTTAATTTCTTTTCTATTTTCCTATGGTGGTCGTTAGTTTGGCTCACGTTTTGTTGTGCGCCAAATATTTCGTGCTCTTGACCATGCCATCAGGCAAACTTGTTTGAAAGCCTACACGAGACGATGCCCCGCCTCAAGTCCCGAATTGTCGTTGTCTTCTAACAATGAATGCAATACAGTTGCAGCTACAGATACAGATACATTTACATTTATAGAAAAAGATACAAATACCCATACAAAGCTAAAAGTGCAACGGCAACGAACACTTGAAATTGCACTTGGACCTGGTTCTGAAACTGAATCTGGACATGGACATGGACATGGATGTGAATGTGAACGTGGACTTTGGAGAGCGCTTGAAAGATTTTTTTTTGGCACACATGTGTCGAAAAGAAACGCAAAACAAAAAAACGGAAATGAAATCTGGACGCACACGAAGCCAAGAAAACAGCTGAGACAAATCTAGTTGGGAGTACTCGACGAAGAGATTACCCCATAAGGGGTTAATAAACTTCTTCACTCTCTTGACCTCTAAGCAGTGCAGGCAAACAAACGATAATAAAATCGATATTATATATTATTATTAATTAATTATTATCGATATTATCGAAATAAATAAGCCGTAAAGTTTTCATACAAAATGAGTGTAAAAATATAATTTTCGTATTTGTATAGATTAAGCATTGAAACTATGTAAAAGCAGAGGAGAAAAAAACGAAAAATTTTTTTTTTCGAATTTTCCTCGATTTATAAAGTCAAAAAAACGTAAAAAAAAAATACCGCACAAAATATCATAATTTTCTAAATTTAAAATGAAATAGTTGCAAAACTAGTAATTTAATTAAGTATATGTATGATTAATAGGCCCGTTCATTAGCTTTCAGAAAACGTGAGGCATCGGCTGTAAGATTCTCGAGTAATGCTAAAATCTGCAGGCACACCTCGGAAAAAAAGCTAAAAAAAATAAATAACAGATTTCAAAATTTAAAAAAAAAAAAAAAAAAAAAAAAGGCTTGCCATAGAAAAATTTTAAAAGTGGTTTTTCAGAAAAAGTAGGTTTGGTAACTTATACAAAAAAAAAAAGCTAAATTTTGCTAACTAGTGTTATTTGAATTATTTGAATTTTTTTTTTGTTTTTTGTGATTTTATCATTTAATCTCTCTGTTTTTTTTTAACAACTTAAACTCTCAAATGTTTTTATTTCAAATTTTAAACATTTAGAAAGATTTTACAACTGCATTGATGTACTATGAATATTGTTATAATATATTACACTAGTTTACAAATTATTTTTTGCTCGAGGGAGCTGGGCTCTCACATACTTTTTTTGATGTATTTTTGGTCGCTGATTTCAAAAATGCAAACCATTTTTTTTTTCAAAGAATGGTTTTCGAGAAAACCGCGAATAGCTAGTTTTTTGGTAGTCTTTGGACTTATTTGTTCATATCTACATCAGATCTTATTTGATCCTAAATAATTTTACACAATTCAATAGATAATTGTATCCTCTTTCTATCGGTATGCCGTTTATGCGGATCGAATAAGAAACAAAGCCATTATAAACCCTCAAAGTTGAAAAATGTGAACTTTTTTTGCATTTTTGAAAAATTGCTGAATTTTAATTGGTCTTTTAAAAATTTAAAAAATTCGTTTAAATACTTTTTAAGATTTATTATGTTAGATAATTCTTTTACGAATATTTTACAGTATACATTTGTCCAAATCGGTCAATAAATGTGATAGTTATTCAGCAATTATTAAAAACACCCAAGAAAAAATTTACCCGGTTCATCACTTTAATTTAATACCAAAAATACCCAATTCTGTTTTATTTCTGAGTATATTTGCAAACTCTTAAATATACCCATTTTAACCGATTCTAATGGGTACATGGTATACAAATATATGTATATAGGAGATAGTTAGGCAGTGGGAACGAGCGGGGGTTATGGCGTATATAGGGGCGGCGGGGGCAACGGTAATAATAAAGTTAAAATGGTCACGCTTACTTGCACATGGACAGAAATTGTGTTCGTCACAAACGGAGGAGCGTCGTGAGAACAAAAGCGTCTAGGGATAAGAAATAAAAATGAAGACGCGTCCAAGCGTGCAAAGGCTACACATGAAAATCAGAGACAGAGAGAGAGATAGAAACAAGTAGAGAGAGAGAGAGAGTCGAAGAGAAGAGTAAGGTGCAGGGTAATGAATGATTAAGTGATGTGATAATCAAAACTGTAGACAGCTGGGAGGAATACTTTTAGACACATAAATGACAAGTTTCTCAAAGGGTCCCCAGGGAAGTCCAAGAAAAGAAAATCCGAAAAATGATATGAACTCAAGAAAACTATTCACCGATCAGAGTCTATTTTATAATATTTCTTTACAATTCAAAAAATACTGTCTGTAAGGAAATAAGCAAAAAAAAAAAAATAAAAATTAAAATAAATAATATTTGGTACTCCGCAATGGCTATCTAAATTTAATTTCTAAATATTATTTACAATTTTTATTTCAAGCTCAACAAAATCTTTGGACCATTGTCATAATCTATTCCTATTTATTTTAAGAATTCCCACAGTTTTATGTAAAGTTAGATCAAACACAATCGGTTTGTAAACTGACACATGTCTGAATTTTCCTTGTAAATAAGCCAATTATATATTTTCTCCCACCTCTACATTGTACAAAATTTGATCTTATTTAAATAACATAAAATACTGCACAAAATGTTGAATTATTTTCTTGTTTTTTAAATTATTCTAATACGCTGCTGCAGATACCTTTCTACTTAAATAACAAATAATAATTTTGCAACTGATAAAATTCAGTTAATTTAATCAACAGCTATCAAACCTACATGTCTTTATATGCGAACAGGTGGTTTTTTTTTTCTTACTGATAATAAACATTTAATCAGTTGTAGACCGATTTAAAGTCAATAGAAATTTCCATTAATCTCATACTTACTATGTCAGTGTGATCAAATCGAATACTTACTATGTTTTAGACAATTCCGATCGTAGCTTCGACACATACTGTATAATGCACAAGATTTCAACAAGGACGTTACACAGTCCAGTCCGAACGCCTTACTCTATCTCTGTTCTCCGCTCTATATCCGTAACATCCTACATCCTCAATTGACAAATAAAACAAATATAACTATCAATATTTCTGTGGCGTTCCATAAGGCTAATGATGATGATGATAATAATGATTGATGATCATGATAATAACAATTATGTTGATTGACAGCAAAAACCTTAACAGCAACGCGTTAGTCCAGTAGTCATGTAATCGTAACAAGGACTGTGAATTTCATCGGAGAACAATTTTGTTTATTGCTAAGAAACTGCAAAATTCTGATCATAAAAAAGGACTCCTGGTGGGATCTGTTACGATTGAACAGTTTGTTGAAACTGTCAAATGACAATGCCAATGTCAGATATTTTATGCATAACATAATGTGTCATTATCAATGCCAAAGACCCCTGCAGCGCCACAAACTATGAACTTGTAGCTGCTAAGGATTTTGATGGTTGCATAAAGGTCGCCAAGTTAGTCTAACCGTACGGAGGTTTGTTATATATGGTTATTTTTTTATTAGCTTTACGCCTGAAGTGGTTGCGAATGTGTGCTATCTTCCACGGGAAAGAGAGGTGCGGTAGTGCCTTGTCTGGTTAGTTCGATGTCTTGGTATTCCGGCATCCAAATAAGACTGATTACGAACTGTTGGGTCATCTCCTGTAGAAATTTGGGACAGTTTGCCACTGATAGCAAACTTGTCACTAAATATGATAATTTTACCGAACTCAAGGTTAGAATTTTTGAGACAGTTGAGGTCTATTTTGAAGGCTAGAACTTTCGCTTGCAAAAAAACATTGCAGTGTTCCGGAAAACTGTTGGCAAGGTATGTTTGAGCTCCACTTTTTTTTTTTTAAAGATCATCATATAAAAAGGATTAGACGAATGATTCACTGGAACACAGTAGTCTGTTTTGCTGGGGATTAGTTAATTTCCTATCACGATTGATGAGTGGCCTACGTTGAGTCTCGCAGTCGAATTGCCAAAAGTGTAGCTTGGTCTTTCTCCCTCTAATTTCAGAAAAAGGAGCATAAGGATTGTGTCAAGTGCATCAGTAGGGTTGCTGCGTAATGCTGAAGATTGCCACTGTGCTGATCAATAATAAAATATATACTTTATGGGGTCGGAGACATCTCCTTCTATGCGTTGCACATTTCCCGACATGTGCAATTGTATAATAAGGAAGATATACTTCTGTTATTTTAAAGAGGTGAGCACTCCCAGTGGGATATGCTACAATTGAGCAGTTTGTTGAAACTGTCAAACGACAATGCCAAAGCCAGATATTTTCTGCATAACATAATGTGTCATTATCAATGCCACAGACCCCTGCAGCGCCACAAACTATGAACTTGTGGCTGCTGAAGGTTTTGATGGTTGCATAAAGGTCGCCAAGTTAGTCTAACCGTACGGAGGTTTGTTATATATTGCTATTTTTTTATTAGCTTTACGCCTGAAGTGGTTGCGAATGTGTGCTATCTTCCACGGGAAAGAGAGGGGCGGTAGTGTCTTGTCTGGTTAGTTCGATGTCTTGGTATACCGGCATCCAAATAAGACTGATTGCGAACTGTTGGGTCATCTTCTGTAGAAATTTGGGACAGTTTGCCACTGATAGCAAATTTGTCACTATATATGTTAATTTTAACTGACTCAAGGTTGGAATTTTTGAGGTCTATTTTGAAGGCTAGAACTTTCTCCTAGAAAACACTGCAGTGTTCCGGAAAACTGTTGGCAAGGTATGATTGAGCTCCACTCTTTTTTTTTGAAAGATCATCATATAAAAAGGAGTAGACGAATGATTCACTGGAACACAGTAGTCTATTTTGCTGGGGATTAGTTAATTTCCTATCACGATTGTTGAGTGGTCTACGTCGAAAGTGTAGCTTGGTCTTTCTCCCTCTAATTTCAGAAAAAGGAGCATAAGGATTGTGTCAAGTGCATCAGTAGGGTTGCTGCGTAATGCTGAAGATTTCCACTGTGCTGATCAATAATAAAATATATACTTTATGGTTCGGAGACATCTCCATCTATGCGTTGCACATTTCCTGACATGTGCAATTGTATAATAAGGAAGATATACTTCTGTTATTTTAAAGAGGTGAGCACTCCCGGTGGGATATGTTACAATTGAACAAATTGTTAAAACTGTCAAACGACAATGCCAATGCCAGATATTTTCTACATAACATAATGTGTCATTATCAATGCCACAGACCCCTGCAGCGCCACAAACTATGAACTTGTGGTATGCTGAGGGTTTTAATGGTTGCATAAAGGTCGCAAAAGAATGACATTCAAAAAAAAATTTGTTATTTAAATGTATATATTCCGAAACAAATAAGTATTTAAAGGCAACTAAAACTTAAAAGCAAACAAAATTGAAAAATTACTACATTTTATAATTGAAAGTATTGTATATTTGGACAAATGTATACTTAAAATACTTGTTAAAGAATTATCTAACATAATAAATCTTAAAAAGTATTTTAACGATTTTTTTCAATTTTTCAAAATCCAATTGAAATTCAGCAATTTTTCAAAAATGCAAAAAAAAGTTCACATTTTTCAACTTTGAGGATTAAAATGGCTTCAATTCTTATTCGATCCGCATAAACGGCATAATGTTAGAAAGGGGATACAATTATCTATTGAATTGTGTAACAATATTTAAGATCAAATAAGATCTGATGTAGATATGAACAAATAAGTCCAAAGACTGACAAAAAAAAACTAGCTATTTGCTGTTTTATCGAAAACCATTCTTTGAAAAAAAAAAAATGGTTTGCATTTTTGAAATCAGCGCCCAAAAATACTTAAAAAAAGTAAAAATTTTAAACTAGTGTTATTTATCAAAATTAGCAAAAAAGAAAGAAAATGGTGCCCAAGACTTAGTCTTCAGAAGAATCAAACGTTTCTAAGGCAGACATTGCTTAAGAATTTAAAAAAAAACTATCGATGCCTGATCGACTACTGATAGTTTTAATCAAATACTATCGGTTGCTTATCGATTTCTGGTAAATATTTAGTAAAATGTTTCTCAAAAAAAATAAAAGATTTATCATAAGCTTTACATACATTTCTAAATAATGTTTTTTAAAATCCAAAAATATTGTATAAGGACCATTATATCGTGCACATTTGCATCCTTTGTTCATCTAGTTAAAGCCAGGCATCGAAATGTCAAAGATTTGAAGGCACTTTGCCGACTCTTTTGGCAAAGAATTTGCTTTAACAAGCTGCATATGACAATGAGGTCTTAATGGTTCACGGCGGGATAGGGACAAAATGGTGAAAACACGATAAAGAAAAATTGGAGGGGAGATCCAGATGCTAGATGCGAAAACACAAAGCCAACAGGGACGCGGAAAAGCGGATAAAACGACAAGCGCATTTCACGGCTTCTGACTGCAAGGAAAAAAGACAAATAAACGACAAGGACGCGAAGCGCGAAAACGACAACGAGGCCAGCGGGCTCAAAAATGTCAAGGCCTCTGGGCTTGGTGGTCCTGGCAACCCTTTGGCAAACGCCAACAAGGACAATAACAATCCAGTTAACAGTCAATGGCAAACAAAATAAAAAATCAAAGAAAAAACGACGATGCCAAAGTACTTGGATTGGTTTGTAAATTCATCCAAAATTTGTATATACACTGGCGTTCATTTGAATAGTGATCGCTCTAAAATGTAACTTCCCAGCTTTTTAGCTCTTATACTATAAATGTTATTGAACTAGCTTTTTTTTTAACAAATAGTTCATTTAATTTTACACTATACAACAAAAGATTGCTTTCATATTATAAGTGTAACTGTTAGAAAAAAAAATTTAAGAAAAGTTAATAAAAAAGGTTTCCCAAATTTTGTATGTTATTAGATCAGCTTAATTTTGTTAATTGTATATATTTTGACTAAAAACAATTAGTTTTTAAAAGAAAAAAAAAGTTAAGAATCGGGTAGAAACCGAAATTCCATTCTTACAAGGAGTATCTATTAATCGATAAACGAAAATATCGTAAGTAAATAAATCGATAGGCAGTGTCACTTCGTACATCGATTTTTTTTTTTGTTAGTTTTAATTCAAATTTTAAATTTCAATAGGAACGAGCAACTTATTGAGATATCAAATATCAGGAATACAGATATTCTCAAAGTTTCTACTTGGTGTATATAAATAGAATGATGAATCATCAAAAAAGTGGTCTTCTTTAATAAACTAAACTAATCTTAAAACACAAATTGACATACCTTATAACTAAAACTCTCATAATTCAAAAAATATTAATTAAATTGTTAATTGTAGTATCCTACAAATTAGACCTTATAAAAACCATTTTAAAACCCGTTTCGCTTGATACATTTATGTTTTTATAACATAGGGTCGATTCTCAAGTATCAGCCAATAATTGAAGTAAAAATTAACTTTGAAAAATAGGTTTAATAGCTTAAGATGTCAATGATTTTTTATTTTAAAGACTAACAATCGATTTTGACAGCTTTAGCAGATACACATTTTATTTTTTATATATTTAATATGGTATTAGTAATAGTACTGATGATTTAATCTAAAACTATCGAAAACTACAGTTCTATAACACTATGCAACAGCATTATGCATTCCGACCTTTTTAGAGGCGATTTATATGAAAAATGGGTCACTGATTCCGAAAATAAAATTTTAAAAAATAGGTTGCCTGAACCGATTTCGAGATAATCGAAAGAAGCGATATTTCCGACTTTTCAAAAAGATAGCTTTGGTAAAGTGACAATAACTTCGATCATAGTACAGTTTAAAGGTGTTTATATATTTTAAATTTTATTTTCGGAATCATCGACCCATTTAACATTAAATTCAACTCTAAAAAGTTCGCAATATAAGAATTTTTTTTTTCAAATTGTTGCATAGTGTAATCAGCATTTTGACACATTTTATTGTAACATTAATTTTATGGTTTAATGCTCATTGTTATTGTTCTATTGGCTCTATCGCAATGCTCCCTGCAATATTTGTGAATAGTTTTTACCCGCACCCCGCTTAATCACCATGCTTCATTCTACTATAAAAAATTGCCTTCAGCTTTTAATGTGGCTTTGCGTGTCAAATCAGATTTTGTTATTTTTTTTTTTTTTTGTTGCCACAACAGTTTGTACACAATTCTTTACCTGCTCTGACGCTCTGACGCCTTTCCAGTATGTGTGTGTGTGTGTGTGATGCTTATCATAAAAAATAATGTAAATGCTGGTAGCACTCGTAAATGGCCTGTTAATTGCCCATAAGCTCAAGGCACACGCACACATACATACACACTTAACACACATACATATAGACCAACTGCGCGGGACTGGCAACAAAACGTTAGGCAAACATTTTATACAAAATACACACACAACACATACCACAATCCAACACACACCTTCCGCCAGGAGATGCATGCAAATTCACAAAATTTCACACACTGTCGAATCAAACAGGTGCGAAGCAAACAAAATAGAGGCAAACAACGCCCGGAAACGGAAGTGAAACCATCACCACCCACAAAAGCCACAAAATTGAAATGTGCGTGCAGCGAAATTGCGTTTTTGGGGCAACCGCATACACAAACGCACACTCGCACCCACAAACACACACACACACACCTCCTGGACAACCCATTGATCCAATTAATGCTGTGTGTGTGTGTGTCCTTGATAGCTCGTTCAAGTGACCAAAGGTCAGTTGCTGCTACCGTTTAACTGTATGCGTTACACTGACAAAAACAAGAAGCTACTGAAAACTAGAAAGGGATTTTTGTTAAAGAAAATAGAACAAAAAATATTTATTTTTATTTTTTTTTCTAGCGTTATAATACTGCAAAGAAGAATATCACACAAAAACTCGACTCTGGACTGATTGTTCCCATATTATATAGTATTTCGATTTCAATCAAATTTGATTAAACACTTTATACTCGTAATAACATCGTACGATTTATTATTCTACGAATAACTCTTATATGATCTCTTATGATCTCTTATATGATCGAATCGATCTTAATAAGTCAACATTATATAGAGCATAATAAAACTTATATTTTCTGATTTATGATAAACAAACAACATATGTAAAACAATTGATTCTCGCTCAGGGATTGTAATTATACAATAATTATAAATTGCATTTTATAAATTACAAAATAATGTTTATTTTTCATATTTTGTGGATTCTCTCACAATTTAATGATTAATTTTGATTTATACTTTACAGCTCAAACAACAATTATTCGTTTATTATTATTTGAGTTTTATTTTTTACTCAAGAATAACATTTTACTTGTAATTTTGGCTTTTAATTTATAAATAAAACTTAAGGAATAATCTTTACTTTATGTGTTTTTATTTTTTTTCGCTCATAAATAATTACATTAAATTATAAGTTGTAAGGTATAACTCAAAATAAATAATTATTTTGCGAGAACATAAATACGAATCATACGAAAATGCATAGATTATTCATATAGTTATCTTTTTACGAGTAGCACCAAAATGAATAATTTTTCATTGGAAAAAAATTAAATAATTATTATTTACGGTGCCTGTTTTGAATTGATCGATTTTATAGCAGCTTTATGATTAGCTAATCCAATTTGTTAGGTTTTAAGTTATGTACTGCCTACAGCAAAAGGAATCATCTGCGCCATGTTTCTTTCAAATAGCTCTAAATTTAAAAATAAACTTACAGACAAAAACTAAAGCCGTCTTCTAATGTTCATTCATGATTTACAATATCCTTTAAAGGGTCAGGCACGCGCTCTGATGTGGGTTACATAATTATTATAAAAATAAATATTTTACTTTATGCAAAAGTAAAATAAACGGCAATTTTTAAACATTAATAGATTTTTATGAAATAATGTAAATACAAATTTTATTGATTTTAACAAGAGAAAAATCAGTAAAAAAAAAAAAAAAATTGTTTCCTTTTTTTTTTAATATTAAAAACAATTCCATATTTAAAAAGTTAGTTTCTTATTATAAAATATATAAATATGTTATATTAATTGCCAATCTTATGATTTATTGTACGTGTGCAAATTGTAAACAAAAATTAGCGAATTGTATAAATTGTTACACATATATTTCCAGAATTCAATGACTTGTATTTACACTTTTCTCGTACTCTGGAAATTTTACAAAATGACTCTCTCTTCAATCATGTACATACATATTTGTTTTGAGTGTACTATCATCATTGTTTCGATTGAAGCTTGCGTCAGGCAGGCACGATTCTAAAAGAATGATGGATGCAAATTCGATTTTGTTGTTTTTGCATAAATAATCGAAATTCGTCAGTTGAATTGCTCTGCTGTGGCTTTTATTCGAATTATTGGATCTATTTTGTTTATTCTTCTGAGGGAGTACTAACTGAGGATGACATTTTGTGCGTTGACTGAGTTAATCAATGCATTGCAATGACGCAGCCAATAGGGACTTATGAATACTTTTTTTGTGATCCCAATAAGTTTACAGAATCTTTTTTTTATTTAACTCAACACAGAATAAAAAAAAATATATAAAAATATATATAAATATAAATATATACATATGTAACACATAATATCGATATATATTTTGATCAAATTAAATTAGATTATTTATAGGATAATCAAATATAGAATTGGCAAGTTTAGTTGAGATATTTCTGAAAATAAAAAAAAAATTCCCATACCAAAAGTTATTCAGCCTATAGTATAAAATGTTCCGATTTTTATCAAATTTAGTTAAATTGTCTACATCATAATCTTGAAAAAAAAAAAAAAAGATTTCATGACTGTTCCTATGGCAGATATACAGTGGTGCTCATAGACTAAATCCACAAGACTTCAACCAAGAATTTAAACGAAAATTAAGAAAAGTTTTTATTTCACAGATCCAATTTTTTGTGTCACATAAGTTCTATATATCAGTGTTCTAATAGAAGTATAACCAAGTTATAAAAATATATATTCAACGAAAAACTTAAAAAATCTGAGACCATCTACAAAATGTCCTGCTCACATACTTGTATGATATAAAATTAAATTTTGTTTAAATCAGTCAGATTTCACAGATTATAATAATACATTAGTATGTATGTAAATAAAGCTTGCATATCTTGAAAAATTTTATCTCAAAAAGGTCCTTTTTTTCACAATTATATACACATTGGTCAGATTAGAAATGGTTATACCTTGAAGTTTCTGAATTCTTAACTAAATTGTTATTCTAGTTTATTCTAGTTTTTATCTTTACAAAAATGACAAATGACTGAAGGGCAAAACCCATTGCAAAAGTTGGTAGAATATCAAATCAAATTATTAAGCAGAAACCTTTTGCTAGAATCCCGAGAAAAGTTGCTGATGAAACAGCATCAAGCAAATTTAATGTGATCTGGACAAATCATAAAATGCGTATTATCTTTTGGACAGTTGAGTCCAAAGTCGTTTTATACTGCTCTAGTGGGACCCCCAGAAGAACACAAAACAATTATATTACAACAACAAAATTATATTAAAAAACATGGAAAAGATACTTAAAATAAATATATAGAAATACATTACTATTTTGAAACAAGTACGCTATATACAATTTACGTAATTATAAACGTTGCAAATTACTCACAAATTTTAGAAAAAGTTAAGCTACATAAAACTGAGTAGAATTTGTGCTGAAAACAACACAATACAAGAGAATTAGAAAAATAATTATTTTCTGGAGTGGCCAGCTTAATAAACGAAAATAATTGCGATTGAGAACTGTTGGAATTACATTCAGAAAGTTGCTTTTGTTACAAATTCAACAACTATTGCCAAGCTTTGAGTATTAGACTAAATATTCCTGGAATAAAATCCTAATTGGAATATGCATAGAATATTAGATTCTATGACTGTCTGGTGTACAAGTTTATAACACAAGTATTTATAAAAACAAAAGAGACTGCACCTAATATTAAAAGAACAACATTTTCAGCTACTGCAATTATTTTGTACAGTTCGAAAAATTGAAAAACTTTTTAAAAGGGTTTAAAGAATACTTTCTCTGATTTTGTTTGTCAAAAAAGTGATATTGTCAGATAGCTGAATATATTAGGGTTGACAATGTAAAATTGTTTAATAATAATTTATAATAAATGCAGCATTTTGATCAAAGACGCATTCACGATTTTATCGATAATTGCAGGTTTGATTGTTTAAAATTCTTCCATCATAATGGCCTCCTCCTCTTCTTGTAATGTTTGCAATAAAATTGCTTTTAAATTTTTAACAAAGTTCATTATTATTACCATTTTATTATCCATTTAAACCTATATATTGCCTAAATGTCAAATTCACTTAGCTGTGTATGCATATGTATAAGTACACACATATGTCAAATCAAAACAAAAAGCAGCTGATCAAATGCTGAAATGTGTAGTGTAAACAGACATTTCTGCATTTGTAATTTTCAATCCAAAATGCCAAATGTAACTTGTAGTGTAAAAAGGCTATAAGAACGCTATTAGACGTCGCTCTAAAAGGCTATAAAAAATCGATTGAAAATAACTAAAAACTAAAAGGAAAACTAGATTCTGGCTTGCAGATAAATAATCTTGCCGACATAAGTTTATATATGTATTATATGTATGTTTATTATATAATTGCATATTTTAATTTAATTTTCAGATATTTTCTGTTATTTAACAAGCCAAAGTAGTTTAAAAAATTTTAACAAAGATATTGTGAAATCTTTTTGAAATGCACTTAAAACTTATCAACAACTTTCCGATGATATTTTAAATCAATACAATCGATAAATTTTGGTGTTTCTTAATACCAATTCTATCCAAGTTTTAGATCAAAAATATCGTTGTTTCTTTATATCTAGTTCATAGCTATATAGAAATTTATCTGTCTTAGTCGAGAACTTAATAAACTGTCAGAGCTAATCATTGTGTCAGTTTGCTAACTCGACATGGAACACAGAACATGGGATATGGAGCAGGTCACGTGCGGCTGTTGGCCAGGCTATCATGTCTCCAAAAATTTCTATCTGTTGCAATAGACAACTGCAACAACGACACAGCCGTGGTACCACCACGTGGGTCTGCGATCTCCCATTGCCTCCACGTGCCTCTGTTTGGTGCTATTGCAAATCCACACTCACTTTTTTATATGTGTCACGTTGAGTTATTTTCAACGCGAATTTTCGAAATTTATTTGTCGAACATTGGCAGCAGCATGCGGTGTGGAGGGGGAGGGTAGGGTCGGATATTGTAGCAAGTAATGGATGTTGAGGGGCAGGCGGGATATTGTATTTTTCAATATGCATTCCCGTTCGCATTCACATACTTCTGACGCTGCTTTTCTCTCTGGCATACGCGCTTTTTTTTATACTCTGTTTCTTTTTGGGAATTTGTGGCATATCTGTCTGTCTGTCTGTCTGGTATCGTGTGGCTTATTTTCCCCGACACTTTAAGAGCTAAAAATTTGTGTGTCAGTTAAAGTTTTAAAACATTTTTCAAACACAATTCGGAAAAACCGTAAATCTTTTACTTTTTCATATATTTAGTTGACAAATTAAATGACATCCTTCAGAGATTGTACTATTCAAATAAATAGCGCCCCTGCAGACTGGGAATAGAGTATACCATAGTCGGAAACTTTCGACTACAACTTTTTCATTTTTCTGCTTTTATTTCGTTGCATTTTTTTTATATTTTTATTTTTATTTTGCTTTTGTTTTGATTTGTATGCTTGTTTTATGCTTTTTGCCGTTTTGGACATTGCCAGCGATGGCATTTTTGTGGCCTAAATGCAGACAGTTGGGTAAGGGTAAGGCGGTAGGGGGGCATAGGGGTAGGGTCGTTGCAGTGTGTCAGCTTCAGTGTTGCCTCAATGAATCTGTTTACATTTTCCACTTTGATGTCTCTCTCGCTCTCTCTCCCTTTCTATCATTCGCTCTCCTTCTCGCTCATTCTCTCTGTCTCCTGGCTAACTGCAGAGCTTTGCATGTCGATTTTTAGATGAAACCCATCACCTCCCACTGCCCCCCAGGCACATGAATGTTGCACGACATGCTTGTGTGTGGCTTGCACTGATAGCTGATAACAGTTAACAGTTTACAGTTCACAGTTTACAGCTATAGAAACGGTTATCTTCGGCATGCTGAAGGGGCAAACAATTTTTTACTTTTGTCTTTGTACATTATGTGAACACTTCTGTATCTGTGTGAGGGGTTTGCTCATAAGCCAGCTGAAATACAGAAACAATTTGCATGTTATCTCTTTTCGTCGACCGAACCACTGCGTCAAGCACTTTTTGTCGACCGAATCGTATCACATGCTTAGTTTATGTATTGGTTTGTGCACTGCCATTTGAAATATTTAGGCTCCTCGACAATAGTTTTCAAAAATTTCAATATTTTACTGATCGTCTATATGACAGTTATACACTATATAAAATCACTTGATTGTCGCGCCTTAGGAGTTTCTTAGTTTCTTCAATAGAATTTTTTAATTAAAAAAAAATTTATAATCGTTTTTCTGTACCTTCCTTTTTTTTTCAACAATTTTATGGTAGGATAGTCCAGATTTGAAGTATGCTTTGATCTTTTAATTTTTCTTTCAAAGATAAAACTCTTTTTTCTCTCAAATTGTACGCTTATTTCAAGATAATAAATACTTTATATTGTGGAATAAATTTGGTAATTATGAGATAAATAAAATTCCATTTGGGAACGCTAACCTGATGACGCACAGTGTATATATTAAGTAGTACTGCGATCCGGTTAATTCTAACTAAATCTGTGCCAAATTTTAATTAAATAGCTCAAAAGCTGAGACAATATCGTAATCAGTCATCCTGATCATGAGCTTATGAATCTACTATTTTTTATTTTTGATAACTTAAATTTCGAAAATTTTGCCAACCGATTGCCAAATAAAAAAAGGTTTTCTGCAGACAAAGGGCAAAAGTTCCTGGGCTTAAAGGAGGTGAGACAATTTCTACAATTCAAGTTCTTCTCCTAGGCCAATAAAAAATTATTTAATAAAACATTTTGGCGGCATTTATATGCCTTAACTACAACTACAACTAAACTATATTATTTAGGAACAGATTCATTTAAATTTTGCAGATTTCCTAATAATTTTCGGACATTCAACTGCAATATATCGAACTGATCTACAACAATCTGTCTTATTAAAATTTGAAAAAAAAAAAAAAAAAAAGCTATTTATCGGTTTCGATTATTTTTGTAGTTCTAGGGTTTTAGTGTTATTTAAAAATAACTAGTTAAAAAATTTGTAAAGTAAAAAAAAAGTGTCTCAGTGGGAGTTTTGGGAAATGTGTTCGTAAATATATAAAAACAGTCTGGAAGGTATATTTTTCATACGATTTATAATGCTTATAGTTGCATGAAAAAGGCAAGACATGCTTCTAGAAGGCAAAGTTGTATGATATCATACAATTTTCGCTGCTATTTTCACCAATTTGGCATGGGTATTTTCTTTTATTATAAGCTCGCTTAAACTTTATGGGGTTGCAGACGTCTCTTTTTAAGCGCCACAGATTCCGTGACAAACTGATAATACCCTTTTGCAAGGGTATACAAATAAGAGAGAGCATAGACTATTGAGGAGCAGAGGAGCAATGAGGCAGACAGAAGACAGGCAAAAGCCACCGCCCACTGACTGCACAAATATACACACACACACACAGCACACACATGCTTGACCGAAAAGCACCGGTTAACGGTGACAGACTCAGCACAAAAAGCAGTTGCAAGCAGCAGCAGCAACAATTCCAAATAAAAAACTTGTACAAGTCGCACTGGCTGCTAGCATGACGCTGCCAACGACTTCCAATAAAAACCGGGACTGTCAGCAGCCAAAGCGCCGCAGCAGCAGCATTTTTCAAGAAAATTCTTATAAGAAATTAGCAAAAAAAAATTTAAATAGAAATAGGAAAACGACAACAAAAACTAAAA
>JAWNNH010000369.1:600000-870963 GCA_035043045.1 Hirtodrosophila alboralis
CTTGTGACAAAAGCAATTTGATTTGCAGACAATGACAGAGACATTTTAATCAAAGGTTACTTGATTTTTGGATTTTAGAAAAACTTTGTTGTCTTAGCAAGGAGCTGTGATTACACAGATTAAACTACAGATAAGATTCTAATTTAAACTAATTTCTCTTGCATTATTATAATTGTAATTTTATCCGAATTTTTAATAACTCTATTTTCTCTCCGTGCAGCTACACGCAATGGGAATCATGGCAGATGCAGTCAGTGCTCAGGGTTTATCTACCTGGAAAATAACAATCCAAATGTCCCAGTCCATGCTCAATTTCTGGCCAAAAAGTTGACTCCAATTCCAACTCCAGCTCCAACTCTCAGCTTTTTATTCAACACGCTTTGTCACACACATGTAATTATGGCCGCCGGAAGTGAGGCGCCCCCAAAAATGGCGGCCAGAGCAGCAGGGGAGGTAGGGGTATGTATTCCCTTGATTGTTGTTGCATGACACTCGAATCTGAGATTTGCTTTTTGCCGCTGCGCGTTTTAATTATTGGTATTATCTCTTTCGACTTGGAGGCCCCACTCTAGAATTGGCCAATGCAATCGGGAAAATCACTTGGTGGCACGCGATGTCAAATGGATGCAGTTTCCCCCTCATTTTCAAATTCCCCCTCTACCCTACCCACCCATAGCATTGCATTCTTTTGTGCACACAATATGTTCATGCATATTTATTAAGTCGACGCGCTTTTGTATTTGTTGTGCACAGTATACAGTAACTAACTTTATATATATTTATATATATATATATAGTATAAATAATGCACTCAATTTCCTGACTGCCCACAACAACCTGGTCCCGCCCCCACCCCTGCCATTACCTGGGGGCATCCTCGTCGTCGTTGTTGCTCTGCGTGCCAAGCACAAAAATTAAATTATTTTAGTTCATAATTTTAAATTATAAAATTCAACTTCATCGTTGAGCTGTAGGAAAAGTTAAAAACGTGAGTAACAACAACTTTAGTGTGGATATTACTATGGATGTTGCTTCGTTGTCCGCCGGAGGCTACATCGTCTCTTTCTCTCTCTATCTCTCTCTCTGCGTTCAACAAACGCAATTTGAAAATTTTAGAAAATATTTAGAAAATTAACGCAAAGTTGTGGAAATTTGTTGCGTCTACTTCGCACGCTGTTAGTTTATTCTGTTCCATCTAAAAACATTATGCTAATTTCATTTTTTTTTATTTTGTGTCTGGTATAGCTAAATTTATGGGGCATTGAAGAGCATGGGTAGATGGAAGAAAATAGCTGAGGAAAATATAATATAGTATGGAAATGCTCTTATAATTGAGTTAACTAACTAAAAGTGCAAGGGAATTTCTATATTAGTCGCTGTCTGTTTTTTTTTTTAAATGTATTTTAAACATATTTACACTTGGCTCATTTTCTATAACAGACGTATCTGCTTTCCAATGTTCTTTTTATCCATAAGTAAAATCTCTTCTGGATTACACATTTATTTTCTCAAATTATACGAATTGAAAATATATCATAAAATATATCATATCATCCGTATAAAATCAGCTAAAAGAACTATTATTTTTCTAAACATTTAAAATTAAATTTTTCTGTTAAAGAACGATCAGTTTAATACACTTAAAATAGCAAAAAGGATCTTAAATATCCATATGAAGTTATTCAGAGTATTTATCTGCTAATACCGAAAAAACAACATTCTATATTTTTAATTGGAAAATTTTAAAAATACTATATAATTTGTATATTATACAATAGCAATAGAACATATATTATTTCTACTACTATATCATTTTTGGGATATCTT
The DNA here is from genome assembly GCA_035043045.1 of Hirtodrosophila alboralis. Lineage (NCBI taxonomy): Eukaryota > Metazoa > Arthropoda > Insecta > Diptera > Drosophilidae > Hirtodrosophila > Hirtodrosophila alboralis. The sequence goes on from JAWNNH010000369.1 coordinate 601,828, forward strand.
ATAGATCCCTTTGTTCATACATTGTAACGTCCGCCCCCAAACAGTTACTGATGCAGACTAAGTCCACAAACAACTCCGAACTCCATTGAACTCCACAGAAGTGGAGAAAGCCCCTTTTTTTAAGGAGGGTTGGCGACTGTTTTTAGCACGCATGTCCTTACAAATATATAAGTATTTTATTTGGGGGGTTTTGTTGGGTTTGTGGCTTCACTAAGGCGGCGCCATCTGGCGGCGTGAAAACTTTTTGGATTTAGGATTTGGCATTTAATTTTGTTGTTGTTGTTGTTGCTACTGCAAATTGCATTATAAATTAAAATATAAAGAAGATATATAAAACGCAGTATAAAGTGTACCAAAAGAAAGAAATCACGTAACTGTCAAATATCTCATCATATCACATTTTATGTTGATCGACGGTGGGAAAAACTTTGCCAGAGCCTCTGAATACAACAGATTGTTGGCTGTTGTTTTGTATCTTTTGTTGTTGAACTCTGAAACAGATCTTGGCTGGCAGATAAAGCCGCAAATTCACACATGTCTGCTAGATTACATATATATAATGTGAACTGTGGTATCATTTTTATGGAACTCTTGTGAGTTTCGGTTGAATTTTGTTGCTGTTGTTGTGGGTGCGTTTCATGTTTGCAGCACTTTTGGCAGTCGAAGTCACGTTTTGAGACAGCTCAGCTCCATTTTGACTGATGATCCAAGGTATTCAATTTGAGCAGCTGACTGGAATTCATTAAGAGAATTTCATTGTGAGATTAGCACAATTCTCAGTTTATCTGGGTGACTTTCGCCAGCTATTTAAGTGGGAAATTATTAGCATTAGAGCCTGACTAAACAATTGAATAAAGTATCGTTAATTTTGAAATAGATTTTTTGATAGATTTTGAAAATGAATTTCATTGTTTAAATAATTTCAATAGTCGATAAATGGTCTGAAGTATTTTTATTATGTTTAGACCTGTTAAAAAATACCTGAATATGATTTTAATAACAAAACGTTGTAAAACAATAGTTGACAAGTTCTATCGATAGTTCTATCGAAATCATCGATGCTTATCCCAGCTCTAGCTGGCATGTTTGCCGGATTAGCACAAATCGCATTTCTAATTGGACAACTTTTCTTATCGCATTCCCATGCTCCGCCATACAGCTCTATCCATTAGAGCCTGGCCATTGCAATGGAATGCACGGCACGCTGCGCTGCACAGAGACTGGAGAGACAGTGGACTGTAGACTGTAGACTATAGACCAGGGATTCATCGAGCGTATCATAACCGGATCGGAGCGTGAACTAAAACCCAAAATGCAGTTCAGACTCTTTGGCAGTTCACTGGAGCGTGTTGCGTCGCGTCGTGTCGGGGCAGCATTATTAATGGACTGGGGGAGTCCACGCTTAGAGCGCTACGAAAATTGTTCTACCCTGCTCCTGCCCCACTCCTCCTGCTCTGTGACTGCTGCAAAAGCTGAGAGAGATCTCTTAACGCTGATAGCCACGGTCAAGTTCACGACGCTGACGTCGACTGTGCAGCCGGCAAGGCAACAGCGTGTCATTAGCATGTAAAGCGGTCAAATTGAAAATTGTAACGGATCCAGCGACTCGTCGTGGCGGTAGCTCGCGATAAGCATCTCAGAAAAAAAGGACCCCTTAACAGTTTATTGATATGCCACTAATAAAAAGGCAGAAAAAGGACACGCCGGCACAGCGCACCTGCTTCAGCGAGCCTTCCCGCGGCTTGTCTGCCCGCTGCCCCGCTTTGAGGTTATAATTGAAGAGCCAGCTCCCATGACTGAGCACTTTAAGACTATTTCTCGATCACCTTGAAAGTAAAAGTCACCGCAATGCATTTTTATGCAAAGGGGGAAAACAAAAACAACTTTAACGTTAAAAAAAGCATTAAATTAAAACAAACAAATAATTGAATAATAAGCAAAGAGAGTGCGCGCGCTAAAGAGAGCGCCAACAATTTGCATACTCACACACACACACACACACGCATGCATACTTAGGCTGCTGTGTATGTGTGAGCGCCAGCGATCGTTGTGCAGTGTTGCTCATTTGGCTAGTTTCAAGCCAAATTGGGTTATAGGGAATGAGAGGCTGTCAATTTGTTTGCTATTGCTCATCAATAAATCAAGTTTTTTATATTTTGTTAATTACGATGCTTAGCTAAATCTAATGTAAATATTTAGCTAAGTTTTTGGTTATATTAAAATAGTAAAGCTATATAAGAAAATATTCAGAAATAAATGTGAAAATAAGAAGGTTATCTTAGAAATAACCATTTTATGTAAATACTTTACATAAAAATCGGTTAAATTAGTCTGTTGTTATATTAATTAGTCTGTTAATATAACATATTTAGAAATAAATGTAAAAATTAGGTTATTTAAGAAAAATCCATTTCTTGTGAAATATTCATAAAAATCGGTTTTATTAACTTATGAATATACATAACTAGCATTTTTTTGATCACAAAAGTATGTATTTATAAATATTACGGTCTGCAAGTACAAAAAAAATCAAGAAAATGCTTTTAATAAGGCTAAATATTATAAATATGTATGTAACCGCCATTATTAACATCATTATAGTCCGAAACAAGAATTGAGTTGATTTAATTGACTTTACAACTGCTTGCTGCAGAATTTTATGTTAAGTCAACAATTTAGCTATTTATGCTAATCAATAATTGACAGCACTGATCGTGAGTGCCAGAGAGCGAGAGCGTGAGAGAAAGAGAGAGAGCGAGCTCTCAGGGAAATAACAGCTGATCAACAGTTATTGCTGTTGCTTATATTTAGTTTATGCTTAGATAATTTTAATGCGCATGCAAAGTGTTTATTAAACATGCTAATTAGGCAGCAGCGACGGCGTCAATGTCAGCTATCGTTACACTTTTTATGCAAAAGCAACAAATATTATAGTAATCAGCTGGGCTGTTTGTTTATGTAATTAGACAAACGATGCATGCAACAACAAATAAATATTATAATTCATATTTTTTTATATATTAACTTGAAACATATTTGGCGCACAAATTCAAATTTGAAATTTGTACGCCGTGCGAATAAAAAGCTTTGAACAGAGTTGAAAATCGTCTTAAAGCCAGCTGACGCGGCAAATGCGCTGCTCTCACAAACTGGAAGTGAACAGCGGGTGTGTGCGTGTGCGTGTGTGTGAGTGAGAGTATGTGTGTGTGCTTGTGTTTGTGTCTCTGTCTGGCTGTCGGATGGGCGTGGTCAGCACTGAGCGTCGGCGTATAGCAATGCGCAGTCGCTGCGCTCAGAGAGTGGGCGTTGCCAGAGCGACGCAGACGCGTTGAGCAGGTGACTGGAAGGAGCGGGATGGCATTATGCATGCTAGATGCGCGAGAGCGAGATGTATATAAACAAAATGGCTGCTATCATTGGCCAACGGCCGATAGATGGCGCCAGTGCCGGCATTTAAGCTCCAGCTGCTTGTGTTTTGGCCCATTCGTAAACTGTAAACTGTTTGGCGCGCTCGCTAAGCGATTTGGGTTAGGAGTGTCGTCGTCATCGTCGTCGCCATCGTCGTGGGGCTTGGACTACGGATACTGCTTGAGTGCCTCTCTCCGGCAGTCGCCCCTTTAACCCGCCGCATACCCACACCTGCTGCTGCTGCTCCTGCTGCTGCTGTTGTCCTGTAGGCGCGCATTTCCGTGCCGTGCACCAAAAGTTGAGCAATTTTTCACTCGAGCACAAAATGCCGCCTTGCCGATTTTCACGCTCCGACGATTGCCGACTGGCAACTGACAACTGGAGTCCTTGCGGCGCAGGGGGCTGCAACAGCAGCAAAAGTGCATTTTGTTAGTCCTGCTCTGGCCATGGAGCATAGCAAAAGGATCACAGGATATTTGACTTGTTCTTGTTCTGCTTCTTCTGCTTGGTGGGGTCAAGGGTTGTCTGCTCAATAATTTCAACATTGTTGCCATAATGAAAGCTTTGCTCTTCATTTAAAAGGCAACAACAAAAACAACAACAAAAATGCGAACGTCCTGCCACACAATGCTAACTGCACTCCAATTCCGTATAAAGGTCCTTTTTGTGTCCGAGACTGTAAAACATGCTTCCTGCTGCTTCTACATTGCGTTCTCTCTCTCTGCTTTCTGCTTTCGGCGACGGCGACGGCGACGGCGACGACGACGCCGCGCAGCAGTTTGCGTAATAAAATTTGCATAATTTTAAATGTATATATATGTGTGTGTGTGTCTGTCGACTGTCTCGCATATCCTTGCCAGGCATATCCTTACGCATTGTCTGCCGTTTGCTGCACACAAAAACAAATGAGTCTCGCGGCAAAGAAATGCAGCGGGCAAATGGGGCAAGGCTTTAAGATGGCTTTAAGACAGTTCCTGGGGGGTGTTAAGGGGCCGAGGGGGTTGCCAGGGTATGCTAGGGTATGCACACTCACTTTTCAAGCTTAGAGCGTGTGTTTATTTTGCCAAACATAAAAAAAACGCAACTGAGCTGCTGAAATTTGCGTGCCAGCTTTCATTTCTAAATGCCAACTAATAAATAATAAAATAAATGCTCTATTTAAAATGTGTTTAACTAGTAAATACCCTGTAGTAATGTCCATGGTACGCTTAAGACAATTTTTTAATAATTATAATTAACATGCGCTAGAAAATTTTGCAGCAACAAATATATAAATTAATTGAAGATAAATATTATAGCGGCAGTATTTTGATAAACTTATTTAAATTTTAATTGAGTGCATTAATATATTTAAATTTTCCTTATATTCTACTCATTATGTAATTTATTATAATTTCGTTGAAATTCAATTTTTCTTGACGCAAAATTTGAAAATATTTATATAAGGATCATTCATCGAATATTTTGTTTTTTTGTAGTTCATGGCGACTTAAAAATTTAGATTTTCAGGCAAACATACAACTATATAAATTAACATAATATGAAAGTTTCTCATTTTTAATTGACACAACTTTATGATACCCTCTTGCACACATTTAATGGGTATTAAATGTATAAAAATTACCGCAATAAACTGAATTAATTCAAGTTAATAGAAAAAACACGCAAGACGTGTGTTCTTTTGCCAAATACACTGGGCAGAAAAATGTGAAACAAAAATTAAAAAAATTCAAAATTGTTAAGCGAAATAACGAACCTAAAAAATTAAAAAACCATTTGAAAAATAATTTATATAAATAAATTATTAATCTATTTAAATACAACTAAATTCATATTACTTTTATTTAAGTTTTAGAAATTTCCTGCTTTATAATTTCATTTATACCCAGCTAATTTTACTCATAAAAATAGCTAAATATTTTTTTTTTGCCTGTGTATACTCTACAAATACTAGTTGGGGCAATACCACTAATGCTCTGGTTATTAAGCATGCTTATTGGGGGGCTATAAAAATGAATCAGGACAAACTATTAAACCTTGACAACCCCTTTAACCCGAATGCGCCTTTTTAGCTCATTCTGCCACAAAATAAACTGGAAACAAATGCGTCAAAGTTTTGTTTGTTTTTTTTTTGTTTATCGGGAGTTCTCTTCTTAACGTTCCTGCTAAAGTTTTGGGTTATATTTTGTTGTTGGACTCTTGTTATTGTTATCAACATTAAATCAAAAGCACAAAGACAACAACAATTACAAAAGGCTTTAGCTTGTGAATATAAAAAACAGCAACAAAACCAAAAAAACCAAAAAAAAAAAAAGAGAAAAAATGAATGAATCGGAATACATATCTATAATGCCAAGCACCAAAGAGCCGAAAAAAAAAATAAAAATAAAATAAAAAGAGAGTGGAGGGTACACAAAATTTACAATGTCGCCGGTTTCCGCTCAGGGGCGTACTAAAAGGGGCTGCTTGGGTGCACTTTCGGGCTGGGAGGGGGCGTGCCATGGCGCGTTGCGTTGCTTTGGTTTTGTTGTGGCAATAAAATACATCATAACGGTATCATAAGCGAGCGAACAAAGTGAAAGGCGATACACAGCTAGAGAAAGAGAAAGAGATAAACTAAAAAAACAAAAAACAGAAGAGGTATATTCGATGTGGCAAAGCTATATACTCTAATCCGAAATATTTTACTTAGCAAAATGTAATTTAAGAAAAATTCTTTTTTCAAAATTTGACAAAATTTTATGAAAATATTTTAAATATTTTTAAAGTTGGAATTTTTTAAAGAAAACATAGGTTTTTAATATTTATAATTTTTTAATATATAAAGCTGAGTTTGATTATGATTTCTTCAAAAATAATTAAGTTTTTGTTACAAAATATCATTTTTCTATCGATAGTTTCATTGTCCAGTAGAGAATATAATAATCAGATATCAAATCAAGTTCCGTAGAATGTAATAAAAATTGAAATTGATTGATGAATTGGTGAATTGCTAAGATATTATAAAAATCAAACACCTAAACCTAATTTAATCATATTAGTTCTATTACTAAAAAGGATTAATATATAAAAAAATAACGAACATACTTAGCTTATCAATTTAACGACTTAAGCCTGATCCGTATAAATTTTCTAGGCTCACAAATGAATCTTCAATACGTTACACATTGCATGACATATTACAAATATAATTTTGTTAGGGCATTAAAAATAAAATAACCAAAAAAAGGCAACGAAAATCTGTGAAAAAAATCCATTTGCTGGGCGGGCGATGGACAGAGGAAAAAAATATTCAAATTTTGTTGCGATGCGCAAAAACAACAAAAGCAGCAACAAAAAACAAAAAGCAAAAAAAAAACAAAATCAAAAAAAAAAATAAAACAACAATAGCAACAACAACAATGGACAAAAAACAAAGCCTAAAGAAAACAACAGAAACAGAGGCGCGCTATTATGGCAACAACAACAAGGACAATGGCGGCCACAGGAAATAGTCACACACACACACTCACACACACACACATACGCATGCACGCACACTTATATATGTATGTAGATATATGAAAGGGTTTTTACATACCGTTAGTTGTCTGCTGCTGTTGTTGTCCTCCGTATTCCTGCCGTGTGTCCTGTGTGTCCTGTGTGTCTCTCATGTCCTGTGTCCCATGTCCTGTGCGTGCTGCAGCAAATAAAATATTAAAATTGGTTCAATGAATTTCAATAACAACAACAAACACGAAATCAAAACTAAATTTCGCTTTATTGATAACGAAACACACAAGGTAACACAGTGCAGGGGGGCGTAAAGGGGTGAAGTGAAAGGGTTGGGTGAGAGAGAGGGGGAAGGTAGGCATTTCAGTTGCGTGTGTGCTGATGTGGTTATGTACTACTACTCTATATGCCCCAGCACTTGAAATATTTGAATACTCAATGATTGCGTATGAGTTTGAGTGTAAAAAGGCAGAGGCGGGGGCTTAAGAAAGGGGTATTGTCTTTTGGTATTTTGGATTTTTATGAATAATATAATAAAATTGCATTAAAATTTAAACAACATTTAAGTTAGGTTTAATATAAAGCTAAATAAAGGCATAATCAAATAAGAAATTAATTAACAACAATAAACTTTATTTCACAGGTGAAAAAATAGTTATGGAATTTTTCCTGTTATCGGAACTGTGTTAATCATTGGAATAAATGCTGGGATCACAAAAATATGTAAATATATGTATAACATATATATGAAAGGTAAGTGCTATATTAATATAAAGATAATAATGCTAATAGACAGAAAATCAATTTAAGTTATATTCCCACTAGGTATCCTTGTCCAGAAATGAGAGTAGGATAAGAAAATATTTCTTTGATGAACAAAGTTTTCAGTAATTTAAATTGGCGATTTTTGCTATAAAGTTGTAGTTTAATAATTTCGAGATTTTTACTTTTGGGAGCAGAGTAAAAATTTTATTTTAAAATTGATTTTTATTGAGTAAATTCAAAATTAGGAGATTTTTCAAATTTTATTGTGTTTTAATAAATCAATTCTAATTGCTACAAAAGTCGCAGGGTAAAAAATCTTAAAATTAATTTTTCTGGTGCAGATAAACCTAAATTATTTATTGAAGTTTTACAAAACTTAAATTATTTAATTATATTATAATTATTAGTCCAGAAAGTGAAAAAGCTTTCAGTTAGCCATATTAAATAATATATTTTTATATTTAATAATATATATTTTTAGAAATATTTTAATGAAAATGCAGGAATTTCTAATTTGTTTGCTCTCCCCATATAATTGAGTTTTTGTTTATTATTTTCAACTGGTAACCCTTCTTAATATTTTCCTCTCTACGTCACTGCTCTTTTCAAATACACACATATGTATATATGTTCGATACACACACACACTTATGAATATACATATGCAGATACAAATCTGCACACATTTGTGTTTGTCTTTTATGTGTGTGTGTTTGTGTGTGAGTTTCTGCAATGCCGTCAATCTTTACCCTTCTGCAGTCGTGCGTGTTGAGTCCTGTCATTTAGTTCTCGCCCCCCTTCGTTGCCCTGCCTCTGTCCTGTTTGGCCTATCTATCGACTTATTTGCATGTTGTGCCATTTTAATAGTACATACATTGCGCACTTTGTTTCATTTGGCAAATCGATAAAATTGCGTTTGAATTTGAATTTTGTTTGTTGTCACATTAATAAAAAAAAATAAAAATCTCTCAATCTAATCGATGATTAACCGGCAAACATTAAAAAACTGCATGGCTGTATGTGTGTGTGTGTATGTGTGTGTGTGTGTGTGTGTGTGTGTGTGTGTGTGTGTGTGTGTGTGTGTGTGTGTGTGTGTGTGTGACATACGCACCGAGGGGTTTTTCTATTTGGCGACAGTGTCCACAAAAACAAACACACGCAGACACAAAATGGCAACAAGGATTCGCCGCCCAACTGGAAATACCTACAAAAGAGGGGGGTCTTGGGCAAAGGGCGACCGGGGGGCTTAACATGACAGGCAGACGAACGTGCGGCGTTTGTTTGGGGGTTGAAAGGACAAACACACACAAACACACACACACACACACAATAACAAACAACACACATACATATAAACAGAACTGAAAGCAGTGCCCAGCTAGGCATAAGGGGAGAAGTGGGGCAAACGTGGGCAGAGGCGTCTCCCAACGGGTAGGAATGTCGCGTATTTGCATGGTAAGGTGACTGTAGTACCCCCCTGTAGCCACCCCCTCACTCCCCTCCTCTACATTCATAGTATTTGAGTTTATTGTATGCGTGAATATTCAAATGCTGCGTGTGTCCTGTGTGTCGTGTCCTGTGTGCGCGTCTGTGTGTTTGGGGGTTGCCACAGCAACAGGAAATAGACGCATGCGTATTGCTCTCTCATTTCTTTTTTGTTGTGCGAGTGTGTGTGTGTGTATGGACAGCCCATTGGGGAGCAGTGCACGTTTGCCCTGCGAAACAAAGCAACGCCAAATAATAAATAATTGCTAGTTGGCATTGAGGTGTACAACAAAATGTGGAGAGAACCCAATGTGCCCTTAATATATATATATATATACTATATATACATACATATATATATACTATATATATAAATTACACACCCAACTCCCAACTTTTATTTTATTTGTTTTTAGTTTCATTTTTTTTTTGTTGTTGTTGTGCCATTTTCTTAATTAAAGCTTATTTTGTGCAAATTGTGCGTTGATTGAAAAAACACACAGCGCCACATGGCGTATGCTTGTTATTTTGTAGCAAATCTTTAGAATTTGTTTACAAAATTTAAAATTTGAAATTAAAGCCTATTGATTTGATAACTGATTGCTGCTTTAAGGCCAACAAAACTCAACTCAACTCAGCTCACAACACCCAACAAATGTCAGCAGCTTTCAGTTGTGTGCAGTTTTTGGTTGAGTTTTGTATATATCGTGTTGTGTGTGTGAGTGTGTGTTGTCATTTCAAATGGCGTGTCTGTCTATCAGAGGCAGCTGTATGTGGCAAGAGGAGAGCGGAGGGGCTGCTGCTGCTAGTTGCAACCTGTCTACATAAATACTGTCTGCGATAAGGCCTTTGTTTTTGTCATAAATCTCATTTTATGATGAATTGATATGAGTGAGCGAAATGCAGTCCAGACACAAATTGGATACACACAAAGACAGACAGACACACAGACAGACAGGAGGAGGCAGAACAAGCCTGTTGTGGCAAGTAGCTGTGTGCGGGGGTGAAGTATAGGCTAATAGACAACAACATTTGCCTGATTTGTGGTTTGTGAACAGGTCCGTAATAACGCTTTATATTAACAATATTTTATAGATTTTATTTTGAGAAAAAGTTAAAGAGGGAAAGAACGATATGTGTATTTTTAGCAGGCGGAAAAATAGGCGCTTCCGAAAGACTGAGAATTTTAAAAGTAATTTTAACAGGAAATAATAAAAATATTATAAAAAATAAAATTGGTAAATTTAGAAAATTAAATATATTTATTTAAATTTAGCATTTTTAAACACTGTTTTTTAGGTGTGTCTATTTTTAAGAGAATTTTCTTTAACTTAGAAATAGAAGCAGCAGGGAATATTTGTTTCCAATCTCATTCTTTTAAAAATACATTTAGAAGAATGGGATCAGCAGGGGATATTCCATTTCAATCTCAATATTTTTAAAAAACATATTTTATTATTTTATTATTTATTTTCTTTTAAATTCTCGTCTGTCCAGGGTTAATTTTTAATTAGAAATTTTTATTGAGTTTATTTTCCAATTTCTTAAATTTTGTTAGGTCTATAATTCTATATTATTATATGTAAAAAAATTTGTAGACAGTGCAATATTATTACAATGCGAAATATAATACAAATTATTTTTATTTTTGATAAAATATAAAATTCCATTTACTGTCAAAATTCAAGAGAAACAAAACCATTCTGCCCTTAATTTTAATATTTATATTGTTTGTCAAGATTTGTTTAAAATTTGCGTTGCGAACTTTTGCATCTTTGTTAACTTTTAACTTCTGATTTGAAATACCATGTTTAGCCCAGTTCTTAACATGTTCAACTTATTTAAATGATTGTTCCAAAAACCTTTTTTTCTCTTGGCTCTCTATATTTCATCATCAAATCACACATTGTTGTAGAAACAGTTTTGCAGTCTGCAATGCTGACTAGATTTCCATTTCCATTTCCAGCTTCAACTCTTAACTCGAACTCTAACTCTAACTCTAACTCTAACTCCATCTTCATCTTCATCTCCGGCTGCGTCTACGTCAGTGAAAGTTATGCAGAGCAGGGATGCAGTATAATGTCTGCCTGTTTGTCTAACTGTCTGTCCTGTTTCTCTGCCAGCCGAAGGCGACTCCAGCCATGTTTTTGTCTGTCTATCTGTCTGTATTCCTGTGCCCCCAATCTGTCCCCTCCTCTCTCTCTCTCTGTTTGCCTGTGTGCAAGCGTTTGTACCTCATTTGCATAAACGCTCTGGCAGCGGCATCGCCAAACTTTTGCCCACATTGCACAAAAGAAGAACAGCTAAGAAAAACTGGCGAGCCAGGCCAGGACCAGCCAGGACAAACTGGAGAGGATTGAAGAATGGGAAAGCTGGCAGCGAGTCGAGAGTGAAAAATGCGCAAACTTGGTAACCAAGTTAGCGCGTTATTTTAACATTTTCCGCTTTGTTGCTGCCTCTTTCACGCTCTCTCTGTCTCTCTATATTGTCTCGTGCGTGTGTCCTGGGACATTGTTCAAGGACTTGGTACAAATCACAGCCAGTTGGAAATTATGATCGATGTGGCAGCAACAGCAGTAGCAGCAGCAGCAGCAGCGGCAACCATTTGCTGAGGCCAACTCATGCGGCACTTTGTCAGGAAATTTGTTAAGTTTTGCGATTGCAATGCGTTGATTTTGCACCGTATGATAAGTGGGCATAAAAGTTTTCAAAAGGATAAGGAACAAGCTCTAATCTTAGCCATGAGTTTATCTTGACTGCAGTTTGACAAAAGACACTGTTGATATTGTCGAATTGATATTAAATGTTTGCCTTAAAGTTTTAGTTAAAGCTTGAAAACTTTTTAAATAACTGAGAAATTTTTATTTCGATTGCAGAAATAGATTTTAGAGGTCCCTTTTAAAAGAATAATAAATAAAATACTCTGACAATATTTAAGTAATTTATATAAATTATAAATTGTAAATTTTCACATAATATTATTTATGTTATTATATTTTTCACTTTAGCAACAAATTTTTATAATTTTTCTTATTTTTGACAAGTTTTCAGTTGATTTTCGAGTTAGCATATATTGGAAATATGTAAATAGAGTAAAAAGGAATATCTGGATATTTTCAAGTTTGTTTTTCTATGCATTCGTACATTTTAAATTATAATAAAATACTTTAAAAATCAATTTCTATTAGAAAACACTCAAAGAATTGTTCATAGTCAATTTTAGGTTATTTTTTTTTTATTCTCTCTTCAAACTGCATTTTTTATTTAATTTATACAGAGTATAATTAACAACTTTTATTGAATAGTTTTTAATGTTTGCAAAACTGTTTAAACTATTGAAAATCTGGAAATAAATTTAAATTATATTTCTTTAAATTTAATAGGCATTTTAATATGTATTTACATATGTACTCTGCTCGGGAATTAATTGAAATATATTGCAAATTATTATTTTTATTTTGGTTTATTTTAAGCAAGCCTTTCAATCATGCTATGTTTTCTTTATAAACTTATTTCGAACCTTTATCAATACACATTCAAAATAACCCCCTCAACATCCAATAAGTTAGCCTTTCTTTGCGCTTCTCAACAGCATACTAATGTTAGGGGAATTCCCTCAACTATGCTGATAGTTCATGCAAATTGCCTAAGGTCAAGAGCAAAAGCTGCATTTGCTTAGTTCTTTAGTATGTGTGTGTGTTAGTGTGTGTTAGTGTGTGTGTGTGTGTGTGTGTACAAAGTGCATAAAAAAGTTTCAATATCAGTGGGTCACATGCTAGTCTGCATCACTGATGAGCCAGAGAGACGAGCCTCCTCCAATGCGAATGCCTCCCCAATGCCAATGCCAATGCCAACGATGACGTCGTCGTCGTCTTCATCGTTGCTTTTTGCCGTCTTACTCTTTCGATATTAACAACAAATTATGGCCCGCTCATAAAATTGCACAATAAACAAAAGCACACAAAATTCAGAGTCTGTGTGTGTGTGTGTGTGTTTGTGTGTTTGTATGAGAGTTTGCCAAAGAAAAAAGTAACAAATGAGTCGCAAAAAAAAAAAGTAAAAAATTTTTGTAATAAAAACTTTTTCGTGATCTACCTCAATGTCTGGAAGAGATGGGATGTGTGTCTGGGTTTTATTTTGAAAAGGGAAAGTGGAGATATACTTTATATATGTATAAAGGCTAAGTGTGTGTGTGTGTGTGTGTGTGTGTGGTGTGTGGTGTGTGTGCGATACGCTGAGGGCATAAAAAATCAGCTCTCGTGTAATAATCATAAATTAGTTTATGAGTCGTCGTCATCGTCGTCGTCGTCGCCATTGTCGCGTGCGCGTAACCTTGCCCTTTCACACACACACACACACACACACACACAACCAACACACACACTCATCCATGTACATTCCAGAGATGCAACATTTGCCTCTATATCGAGAGTGCCAGTTTTATATACATATATATATGTTTTTTGTACATTTTATTTTTGTGCACACTGTGTTGAATTTTAACGGCTGCTGCATGCATAAAAATGGCAAGTTAAAACGAAAGCCAAGTCAAGAGCAGTATAGAGATAGAGAGAGTGAGAGAGAGAGAGAGAGAGAGGGGAAGTGTTTGATTGGGTGTATCCCTAAAATATATAAACAAATTTGAAATTCTGTAAGCGCGCCACGTGTGTGTGTGTATGTCGAAGTGGAAAATGTATTCGAAAACAAATTTTGAATTACAAATCGACTACAAAAGTTGTCGCTCTGCTCTGTCTGATGACGTCATCGAAAGGATGCAGCAAGGACACACACACACACACACACACAGCGGCAGACGCAGCAGCAACAAAATTTCGCACGAGTTTTGCATTTGAATTACGAGCAACGATTTTCGCTAGACGAAGGTCCTGGTATGTCTGTGTGTGTGTGTGTGTGTGTGTCGGCACAAAAACAGCTGATTATTGTTTTGGCCTGGCCTGCAGCAAAACTAGCTTTTTGCTTAACTTAAGATCTGAATATTACACTATAATAAACGCTTTTTGGCATATCCTTTTAAATACGCGCAACAAACTGCGCAGACGCCAAACAAAATATAAAAAAAAAACCAAAAAAAAAACCAAAACAAACAAAAAACATTTGAATGTTTTCACAATGACAAAATGGCCGTAAAAATGCGTCCTTTAATGGCAAAAACTGTAGCTGCCAAGTGCTGTCAAGGGCAGAAACTTAAGAATTATGGCATTCATAAATGTTTTCAATTAGCTAAGGTTCCTTCGGGAAAAACAGACTTCCTTTTAAAGTTCACACTCCTGCTGGTCTTTAATATCGACCCAAAACACAAATGTATATATATTTATATATATCTATATATATATTTGTATATATATAACATAGAACACCCACTTTCATCATCATTGCTGGTTGGCAAAAGCCTGAGCCTGTCGAGGATTCTCGTTAGCATTCGAAGCTGCGCTCACATTGCAGCACGCGTCTGGAATACAAATGAGGATCGCTTTCGTTGACGTTGTTGTGGCAAGGACAGTGGCTGTGGCAGCATCCGCCATTGACAGCCCTACACACAAACACACACACACACACTACACACAGTACACAATATGGAACTCGCTTATTTTGTGTATTTATTTTGCTTTTTTCTTCATTTAGTTGCTTTGTATAGTTGTATTTTGTGCTTACAGTGGTTTCAACTGAATAAAATAGGGCTAATAACAACTGAAACTGCTTTCAGTTTAAACTAATTTGTAAGTACTGAAATAAACAGTACTTGTGCTAATTTAATTTAGATTTGGAAATTTTTTAACATTTATACATACTTTTTTTAGTATATTTATTGTTTTGTGCTGGTTGTATTTTTTTTTTTAATATTGGTTTAATTATAATTTATTATTTTTGGGCTTTTTATAAATCTGCAGCAATATTGCAGATGATCTTAAAGAACACATTTTTAAGGCTTTCGGTAGAAAATCTATTTAATTTGAAGACATTGCACATTTTATTATATAAATAATGTATTAAGCTATTCAAAATATTTTATTTGCTGAAATAATTAATTAAATTGTTGGTATAAAGCTTTCACAGCTCTATAAAATTTATCATAAATTCT
Source organism: Hirtodrosophila alboralis (assembly GCA_035043045.1). Taxonomy (NCBI): domain Eukaryota; kingdom Metazoa; phylum Arthropoda; class Insecta; order Diptera; family Drosophilidae; genus Hirtodrosophila; species Hirtodrosophila alboralis. Next base: position 617,078 of record JAWNNH010000369.1, read on the forward strand.
AGAACACAATTTTCTTTCTATAATTCCAACAAAAAGATATTCTTTAATTGCAGAAATATTAAACAAATAATTTGTTATTTTTTGCTGGATTTAATATTCTTTACTTTTACGATAAGAAATTATACAATCCAAGATTTTTTTATTATACAAATTTTCATTTATTTGTTGAGCACCTAATATCAAAAATCTGATTTTTATTCTCGTCTTCACACTATCTTAATTTCCTTTTGATTTTAAAGCTAAAATTGACTATCTATCATTTCCTTTTTTACACTTGAACCTAAATTCAATAGAATTTGTTTTTAGTTTTTTTATCAACTGTTAAATATACTTATTTTTGCCACAACCCAAAAAAATAAAACTAAAACATAGAGAATCCATTTGATCAACATATTTAGTTCCAGCTTTGTATTTCTATTGTTTGTTCTTGCCACGGTGTTTGCATTGGTCACACACACTCTGCCAAAATACACACACACACATGCATACACACACTCATACACTCAACTGAATGGTCATGTCCATGGTCACTTCCTGGCACACACACATAGTGCTGTTATCCTGGCCATAGTTCGCCTCTTGATTTGCACTGTTTGACAAGCAAAAATTTTGCTGTTTGTTTTTATTCGAGGGGCAAGAGCAAGGATACAGACAGGAAGAGAGACCGACAGGCTTATAGTTTTTGTTATTGCACAGTATTTGCTGATGTCCTCGTCAATGGAGATCCTGTGGCTCATCAATGCCCCGCCCCCTATATACTTGGTACGCCTAATGAGGCAAGTGCGTAGCGTTGACAGTTGCTTGATAAGCGTAAAACCGTAACGAATGCCAAACGAACCAACGAACGAACAATGCCTAACCAGGATATGCGGCGTCCAGTAAAGGATAATTAAACGTGGAGCCGCCCGCAGCAACAGACAAACAGTCGAAGCGTATTAATCATTTAATTTACTCCTTTTCACGGCGCAAGCAGCCTTGCGGACAGGACGAAAAAGCTCAAGGCACTTGTCTGCGAGCGCATTAACACCGTCGTCGTCGTCGTCGTCGTCGTCGTCCTGTTGCCACTGCTGCCAGACAATCCTTTTCACGTGTCCTCGCAACCCTTTCGTGTCTTTTCACTGAATTTAATTCGTTCAGGCATAAAATTTCCGCGTGCGTGTCCTCCCGCTCCCGCCCTACCTCCTCTTAGTTGCCACAGAAGTTTGCTTGTAGCTTCATTAAAATAAATTTAAATAAACTACACGGCTTTTGCGTGCTTGTTGTTCGCCGTTCATGTTGTAATTATGAAAATAATATAAACAGCCAAAAGTTTATAAAAAACTTTTGGAAAACTTGGAAAATCCTTTAAACAAGTTACTTCAAGGTCGTTGTCATTAAGTTTTCACAATTATTTCAACATTTGTGCATAATGTTTGCATTAGAAGTCAATTTATTAATTAGTATAATTTAAACATTTGCGCATCATTGCAAAAGGAAAAACTCGTAGACTTTTCCAAAACAAATGAAGCCCAATTCAACCCCCCGTTACGCCTAAAATGCTGCAATACAAAATCGATGACAAATTGCGGACACGTTACGCGTAGTTGAGCCCAAGACGAGTTGAGTTTGGGTTTTGTGTACGGCGTGACTGCTAAATACGCTGACAATGCTACCCCGCTTGAAAAGACAATAACAACAACAATCTGAACTGCCACCAGCCACCCTGAACAAAGGCAAAGTCAGGCCAAACAGCAAGGATATATCAATGGGCAAATTAAAATAACAACCTAATCATCGTTTTAAGACCGCGAGAAAGGCGACAACCAGGAATCTACAATAGAGGGGTGCTGCTGCTGCTGGCCCAGGGGTGGTGCTGTGTGGTGTGGGGGTGGCTGCTAAATGAAACAGCAAGGCCTTTTGTCAACGGCTCACAATATAGTAGTACTACTATACCCTCCCGGAACATCCCTTTTTTTTTTTTTGGCATTTTTATGTTCCGGCGTTTGTTCCGCCTTCTGTTCCTGTTTCGCTTTCGCTAAACAATTGCCCAAAGTGTTGGAAGTCAAACGCAAGTGCTCTGTCTATGCCACCAACCCGCCACTAATGCGTCCGCCTCAACGCGATGCAACAGCATCCGTGGCAGCATCAGCAGCGGCACAAGAGACATCGAATTGCTCCCTTGTGACAGGCCAATATAATGCGCCACGGGGCGACGCAAGAACTGGAAATGGAATGGATTGAGGACGAAGCGATTGCACAACAGATTGCTGCGCTCATATCAAGTTGCAATTGTATGTCCTGGCCAAGGCTCCGGCTCAGGCTCTCCCGCCACCCTCTCGCCTTGTTACCGGCTTACTGAGATACGTATGATGGATCGCCTTAAATACCTTTAAATTAAAACGATGCTCAATCGAAATGAGTTGTGCGGGAGTTGACTCTGCCCTTTTTGGTAGCTTGGCATTCAGCTTGGACCTCCCCCAGCCCACATTCCCCCCCCCCCCCCCCAGCCATATATTCGTACGCTTTTAAATGCGTTTTAATTGAACGCAGCGTGACGCTTTCTATCCAAAGAGATTTTCGCTGTCGAGGATTGGTTTGCTTAAATTGGCCAGTGAAGCGGGCAGTTTGAACTGGCAAAAGGGATTTCTTTAAAAATCAAATAGGACTTTTCTCCTGAACCGATTTAAAGGAACATTCATAATATGAAGATATTATATCCGATTTTTATGTGGAATCATTATGATTTGACCTTTTTATTAATTTTCCATTTAAATCGAACCAGAAATTGAATTTTTGGGCACCTTTTTAGGTATTTTCCGACCCGAGATTTTTAGCCTGATAAACTTCATACACCCATAACTTGGTCAAAATTCATTCAATTTTTATTCGGAATGTCTTTTTAAACATGGTTTAACCACTACATTAATTTTGCATTTAAATTTAATCACTTTTTAAAAATTGAATTTTTTTCAATATTTTCCATACCTACCCCTATCACTTTTTGTGAATTTTTCGAAAAATTTAAAATCTTTTAATTATATTTTTAATCGATTGCTAGCATCAATATTAGTATAAAAAACTATTTTAAAACATATTTCGGTAGGTTCATTAATTTTTATGAACAAAAATCTATTAAAATTTACCTTAAAATAAAGCCAAATCTATAAAAATTCATAGCTTTGTTAAAACTAAAACGATTTTCAGGCAGTATGTCTTTTTTTATCATTATTTGTTCTCTAGTCTGATTTTTAATTTACATTTTTGAAAATAAAAATTATTCAATTTTAATTAGATTTTTCTATTAAAATTTGAAAAAATTACGATAAATTTTAAATCAAATTTATTAAAAAAATACTATTTAAAAATTGACTGTGAAAATTATTACCCATTTATGCCAAAACTTTAACTGAAATATGGCTAAAATTTCCAATATCCTGAAATATGTTACTACTATATTTAAAATGTTTGTAACTTTGTTAAAACTGAACCGATTTTCATGCGGAATAGCATTTTAGTCATGGTATGCTCGGTAGATCGATTTGGCATTGATTTCGTAAAATGACACTTTTTCTATAATATGATTTTATACCTAAATCAAATCGCGAACCCTTTTATCAAAGTTATACAACTAGACATAGAAACAATACTCATAAAGTCTTCATCGATAAATCTATGAGTTTGCAGGGCCGTGTCTGTCAATGCTGTCTGTCTGCAATTGAAGTAATTTTTTTTTTGACACTAATCAGATTAGTATCGCCAACGCGATGGCAAATAATTCTCGATGCACATGCGAGCCAGACGCATCAAATTGCAACGGGGTAGAGCCAACACACACCCACATACACCCACACACCTAAAAGCCACATACACCCAAAACCAGAATCAGAATACAGAGCCACCCATGAGCCCAACTTGACATGCATAGTTGTAGTATGAAATGGACGTTGGAGTTGGGTCTGGGATTGGGATTGGGATTGCAAATGGTACTGGGCCTGGGTAACTGTCTCCTGGTCTGGGGTATTGAATGACTGGCTGACTGACTGTTTGACAGACACTGATGTTGATGAATATCAAGTGAATCCTTTTGTGACATCAAAAAAGGCCTCCCGCTGGGCTGCCACATAGCTTGTAGCTTTAAAACCTTGTGGCAGCGAAAGTGACAGCGACGTCAACGTCGACAGCAACAGCAACAGCGACAGAGACAGCGACAGAGACAGCGACGCTATCGCCCCTGAAGACATAGCCATCGGCACGGGGCCATCGCGGACTTACTTAGCCCACAAAAATGCTCAGATTGAAAAACGCAAAAGTTGAGATATGTGCGCCGGGGCAGGCAGATTGATTGCGAGTGATAGCGTGGGGCACATGGCCAAAGCAAGTGTATAAAAAACTAGAGACAGCTATAGCTAGGGTGAAAGGGAAACAGGACTTGAGGTTAGGCACAGCGTAAAATAGATGACAGATAAGACAGTCCTGCCATTTGGTTTTGTAAGTTTCAGTCCGCCTGTAATAGACAGCCGGCAAGGACATGGAAAATTATGAAAGTGTTGGCGTAGAACAAATCGAATTAGACATTGCGTAAAACTTGATGCCATGGCAACAAAAACCAAGCAAAAACGACAAAATATAAAAAATAACAAAAATCGAGGCCGCCATTAGTGGTCCGGGTTTTGGGGTTAGAGTACGGGTGGCAGCCAGAGTCCGGGTCCTGTGTAGCTCGGGTCCAGCTCTGTCTGCCATTAGTGCGTGTGATTTCCATTTCATTTCGCTTCGTGACAGTTGGCAACTCCAACAGATTAAAGGCATTTCCCATCCAGCACGCAATTCGCCTGAATTATTGTTGTCAGCTACCAGCCAGGACAACCGGGACAACAGCCAGGACAACAGCCAGGACACTGAACAGACAGACAAACCAGAAGCGAGAGACTCGCGACATGCGTCGATGATACGCAAATGCAAACAAACAGAGAGTTCTGGGAAGGAAACATTCCGTATGGATGGGGCAAGAGACGATGCTAGAAATAATGCTATGCACATTGTCATAAAGTGTGAGGGAGACAGGAAGTGAAACAGGATTGGATGGGGGTGTAAGGCATATGCAAAAAGGAGCAACCCGTCAGTCAGTGCGTCACTTGCAAAATCAGCTGTGAAAATTTTGAAAATTTTCCACGAGGATTTTCGCGACTTTTTGCGTATTTTGCATCAATTTTTATCAGTTGGCATCACCAGCCATAAGTGGGCCAAGCATAGGAGTTGGGGGGGGGTGCTGAAAATAGGGGTTGGAGGGGGGTTAGCAGACCCAGTTGCACGTCAATGGCAAAGCGACTGCCGCCTAAGTGGCAAAAACGCGACAAATGTCAACGTCAAAGCTTTATGCCACCTGCAAGTGCTCATAGGCAGTTGAGGGGGGTAAAAAGCGATGATGGATTCTCCAAAATTGTCCTTTGTTTGGGTGGCAAATAATACAATTGAAATGAGCTTATTTTGAATTAAATTAAATCTTAGGCAATATTACAATTAAATATGTTTAATTGCCCCAAAAAGATAAAGGAAAATACTACAAAAGCTAATAAATAAATTAATTAAAATTTATTTTTAGACAGATATATGATCAAGCAATAATACTGTGTGTTTACTAAAAAAAAGCTATAGATTCATAAGAAAACTAAATAATTGAAAGTTAATATTTGCTATATCAAAATAATCGATTTTGGAATTGGTTCAACAATCAACATCTTCAATTGTGCCTTTAATGATATTCCAGTTTTATTTTGTTCAAATATGATTAGAATAAATTCATGGAATCCTTGGCACATTTTATATACCAGATTTTTCTTCCTAATAAAAATTTTTGACTCTGTCAGTTAAGAAAATATATTATCCTTTATAACAAATAGATAAATTAAATTTAAAATATTTTTTAAATCTTGCCCTGTTTAGCTTGCAATTCTGGCCTAAAACTTCTTAACTTAACATTAAAAAAAAATCCCAATAATAGCTCCTATCTGTAGTAACCTTCTTAGTTCCACATTTTCATAGCTTTCACTGCACACTTTTAGATACTTTCACAGCTTGTGAAACAATGAGTGTAATATCAGCAGTTGATTAATCCAAATGAGGCCAATCATTGCGCTCTAATGAACCAAAACTTGACGAGCGCACGCACCAGCAATGGCCAACAGTCATGTCAGAGCACCCAGAAACCACTTTCTATAGTGTATTATGTATATTCAGAACCCCAATCAACCCACTCTAGGCACAGTGCCATAATATTTTTGGGCAACGCCTTTTGCGAGCGGGTTAGTTAACCCTTTCGTAACCGGTCGCAGTTTGTTTTATGTACTCCGTGTACATTTGCGTGTGAAAGTGCCGATATTTGGGTGACTCTCTGACATGGTTGTGGATGAGGATGTAGTAAGGATGTCGCCATCATCCTGCATTTGCCTTTAATCACGTGGAAAGGCGCGAAAAGCGGCGCTTAGTGTTTGCCAAAAGCTTCAGCGCGTGCAAGGATGAAAAGGCAGCAAGGATACTACTATATAGTCGGATGAGAGAAGGGTTGTTGTTCCCGTTATTCACCCAGCTGGGATGCTTATCATTAATCATTAATAATGAAAACGGCGGCGGCGTTAAATCTTGTCGATGTGCCATGCCAAATGCTGGTATTTCATTCATAGTCCAAGAGTTAGGCCTCAATTCCAAGGGGTTGCTTGTTGCCTACTCCTCCTCCTTCTCCTTCTCCTAAGGATTTTGAATCGAGTATAAAAACTGAAGTACCTGTTAATGGGCACTCGGCAAGTGGCTGACTGTGTGTGTGTATGTGTGTGTGACTCTAACTGTGAGTGTGTAATTTGACCCGGGGCTATAAGTTACGCAATTGTGTGCACTTCAAAAAGCGCAAATTGCACAACAGCGACACCTAGGCGACGACCACTTCAAACTAAGTGTGAGAATTGTCATTGTCAGCGGTGTGTCAAACGTTTGAAGCTTGGATTGCCTCCTGTAGAGAGGAGAACGTGTTGTCCTGCGTGACACGAGAGCATACGGGCTTGTGTTTGGCTTGGAATAGTTAACGCTCATGTGTGCTTGAAAGGAATTTTAACGATCTAACATTAGTTTATGATATTCAAATATTAATATTATTACAACCTATTTAAAGCTACGTTAGTAAATTTAAAGTAATTTTAGAAAGGGAAAAAAATAGTTTTTTCATTTTTTAGTTTAATGTAAGTTGTTGAGAAATAACAGTAAAATTAAGTGTTTCCCAAAAAAAAAAAATCCTTTTTAAAAAATAGTTTCAACATTCATAACTTTGTCAAAACTCAACCAATTTTCATGCGGTATGTTATTTTGATCATGGTTTAACCTCCGCATTAATTTTGCATTTAAATTTAATCACTTTTCAAAAATTGAAATTTTTTAAAAATTTTACATTTTTTGCATACCTACCCCTATCAAATTTTGAAAAAATTTCGAAAATTTTAAAATCTCCCAATTTCACTTCCAATCGATAGCTGGGTTCAATATTAGTATAAAAAACTATTTCAAAACATATTCTGAGTGCTTGTTCATTTTTTATGCCAGGAATTAATGATTTTTTCCCCTTTTTGTTTGTTTTTTAATTAAAAAATAATAAAAAAAAATTAATATAAAATAAGCTTTTAAATTTCTCAATTAATATTTCAAACTGCCATTACTTTGTTGAGACTAAGTGGAAAAATATTATTTTAGCAATTTTTCATTTAGATCAATTTGGCATTAATTATGTAAACAGAAATTAATATTTTGGAATTTTTTTTTTTTCGATTTTACCTAGTTTAAAACACACTTCTATAGTCTAATTATATCGTTGCTCTTTTAAACATATATTATTTTAATATTATATATATATTTTTTTTTTATTATTTGTCTATTTTATTTTGTCACATTTCAAGTTGGACACGCTTCCATCTCCATTAGCGTATCATTCAACAGTTTTTGGGTTTTTTTTGGTTCATTTTTTGTTTTTTCGTGCTTTCAAATTGAAAATCCTGCGGGACACTCGCAGGCTCTCCAGGCCTGCCACATTCTGGCATATTTGACGCGCGTAAATGAGTCTTAATGTGTTTTTCACGCAGTCTGTCAACAAAAAAAAAAAAAAAAAAAAAAAAATAAGAAAAACTGGAAAAAAAAGCAGCGTCCATGTGAAAATTTCAGCAAAAGTTTGATATCAAAGCTGGACCTGTTAACGTGTCCAGGATTTTCTTTTTATTTATTTTTTTTGTGGCACAGGGGTAGGGTAACGTAGTGGGTGTTGTAGCATCAAATTCAATTTAGCATTTTTAAGTGCGTTCGCCTTTGATCAGCGACAATCGAATTTGCAGCAATAAAATGTGCCCTGAACTTAACGAGTGTCTGTCAAATGTCCTGTTTGGCCCTCGAATATATATCCTGAAAAAGTGATTACGCTTGCCGTTTGATCAGTAGCCAGCCACCAGTTAGCCGAATGTCCTGCTCAATCATAAATATTCAATTTAGTACGAGTATCGAGAGCACAATCCAACAACAGCCTACTCAAACTTCTGTGCCCATAATTACGAGTGCACTATGCATAGCCAACAGGCAGGGCAATGCGAATACTACGAATACTAATACGAATAGGATTACGAATACGTTAAGGACTTTGTCAACAGGAGCGCCACACGGCTCATTGGCTGCCTTTAGCCGCGGGCCAAGAATCGAGCACAGATGCTGACGATGTCAACCCAAAAGTGGCGGTAATTTGCCAACTACTCTCTGAACTGCTCTGAATTTCGGATCTTGTGATGTGAATTGTGGATTTGGACATGGATTTGGTTCTGGAGTGGGCACAGTTCAGTTGCCAGCATTTTCTATAACAACGGCAATTGACAATACAATTGAATACCAGCCGCTGCTGCTGCTGCTACTGCTGCCACTCCACACACACACACACACACACAGAGTGTGGCAATTACAAGGAGTGGCCCGAATTGGCCCAGTTATGTCCTGAGGCTAAATATAAATACTATGCAAGTTTCTGTGCTCAATTGAAGAGCAACCAGCTTCATTATACCCTTTACAAATGAATTGGGTATTACAATTAAATCAGCGTGTTTGTTTAGACAACTGATAGCTTAAATAGCATTGACAAAGGATTAACTGATTTATTTTTATTGCCAACTTATAGAAAACCATAAAAAAAAAATTTTTTTGGTGGAAAAATATTTTTAAAGAAATTTGGTTGAAAAACTTGCTTTTGTTAAAAAGATTGTATTTAATTTTATAAAATATAAATTGATTTAAAATTAATTTTGCAAAATGCTCTATAAAAGCTACTGAATTTGAGACTAGAGAACCTAAACTATTTTAAAAATTTGTGGCACAGAATAAATGATATATAATATGTATATTATTATATATAATATTTAATTTAATTTAAAATATTAAAAAAAATTAGGAATCTCAGTCTACGTTTGCATTTAAAAACCTTGCATCCATTTAATTTATTTTTATTATTAAAAATTATGTTTTAAATTATAATATTAAATTATATAGTCAGCTTACAATTTACCTATCTTCTGTAATATCAGTATATATATATATTTTTATACAAAAATTATAAAAATTGCAATTGAAGAACAAGAGCAATTACTCCTCCTAATTTATTGGGAATTAAATTAAAATATAAATAAGAATTTTTACATTAACATTTAATTATTTAAATTCAAAATTTTCACAATTAAATAATACTTTTTATTTAAATTAAATTATAAATTCTTTACAAGTGAACTAACAAACATTTATCACTTTTTGAAGTTAGATGTGTGAATATTTATAAAATAAGTTTTACTGGCTCAAGATCTTTACAATCCCTGCACAATTAAAAGCAACAAAATATTTATAATTTTCCATAAAATATTCGCTCTAAATACAAAATTCTCCCTCAATTTGCTAGTGTATTTCAGTTTCGTTGTCAAAATTTGTCCTCGGTTGCACTTTTTTTTATTTATTTATTTTTTCTCTATTTTTTTTTGCGACAGATGTTTGTCTATAATGGCCAGGCAACTGGCTACAACTTGGCCTACAATATTTTGGCTATTTGCTTTCACGTGCATAATTATATTGCAATTATTTATTAAGTACATAGAAATTGTGATCGATCACAGCACACAGGGGGAGGAGGTTGAGGGAGGCTATAGCTAGGGGTGAATCCACAGGGTTGTGGGAGGGGGTGGGTGGTTGTTTGCCTAACGCATATGTTGATGTTGGTTCAATTTTGGTTCTTTACTTTGTTTCAGAATTTTTGGCAGTTAGAGCTTATGAATTTCTCATTAGTTTGGCGAGCCACCTACGCGAGTGTCCTTTTGTTCCAGTGTCCCAGTGTCCTGTCGTCCTGTCGCGTGCATGAGCTGATTTTAATGAAAATTCCATCTGGAATAGTTTGAGGCCGTGACACAGCAGAGCAGAGCAACAACAAATCTGGCAACTCAGCGTATTAACTTCCGATTAACTTTGGCCGGTCAACTAACCCCTTTCTAGTGAAACTCTTCCCCTCTCTCTCTCTCTACGCTTCTCCCGCTTTTTTGGCAGCTTGTGAAATTGCCAAAATTCGATTGGCAAAATCGTTTAGAGGATGACTCTGACTCTGACTGTGACTCGAACTCTGTTTCTGATTCTGATTCTGATGGACCTTCTAATAACTAGAGACACACATATATGGCGAGGGAGCTCAAAAATGGATAACACCCTTTTGTGGCCATGTTTGGCAGCGTCCCACGCCCAGAAATGCCAAATGCGAATCCTTTTGTGCTGCTGCCAAGGCAAAAATGCCGAACGCCTGTCACAATATCCTTTGGGCGACTGTCAATTTTATTTCTCCTTTTTTTTTGTATGCTGTGTGCGCGAATCCAGCACAAAATTGAGTAGCGTTGCCTGCCCTCACGCATGACACGGCCACATGAGTTGGGAAAACGAAGAAGGACGATCAAATACAAAAAAGAAAAGAGTACGCAATGTCGCCAGGACATGGCCAAACGGATTGCAGCCGCATTCGCAGTCGCTGGCGCTGTCGTTAATCCTGTGCCGTGGCAAGTGGCACGCCTGAGTGCATTGCCAAAAGTGCACAAGGCTGACTGCGAAGCAATTCCTGCGTAAGGACATGCTGCGACGGCGACTGCGACCAAAGGCAGATGTCACAATCGAAATTGAATTAAAGCGCAAAGTAAGATTGATTGTCTGCAGTTCGCTGAGGTTATTGCGTGCCTCAAGGATAACTGCACAAAACTCCAGCATATACAGTATATCCTGACAGTTTTAAAAGCTTTAAGCTTGCCACGCCAACGCGTCTGCGTTTATGTCTGCTGATTAACATTGCGCCAATTTCAGGCAAATTGAATGGGCCCAGGCAATCAGGCAGCTAGCTATCTTGCCAGGATCTAAAGGAGCACACAGTCATGTCAAAATTGTATTGTATTTTATTGCATTCTAGAATTTTCATTCTTCTTTCATTCTTTTTGAAATGCTGCCCAAATATTTAGAAGAGAGTAAATTTAGTTTAGAAAAAAAACAATTATTCTCACTTATAAATAAAATAATTTTAATTATTAACTTTACATTTATATATTTTATTTATTTTATTTTATTTTCTTTTATTTTATAGGGTATCAAACAATCCAACAATTCGATGTAGCTGGAAGCAGACAGAACGAGCAGTCCTGGGCAGTTTGCAGTTATAATTATTAAGTAACATTACGAGTAGCTAATATATTTGTTTAATATTTATATTGTATTACAAAATGTATTTAATTTATGTATATTCTACTATATATTATATATTCAACTTTTGAATTTATTTGTTTGATAAATAAAAGATAAAATTATATTTTTAATTGTGTTGAATTCCTAGATGACCACAATATCCTTTAATGGCAATCGACTGTAGAGGTCCTTACGAGCCTAACGCACCTAACATATTAAAAATATCTTTAGATTCGACTAAATGGGAGCTATTTCTTTAAAAAAGGACCTCTTTCTACAGCCATAACTCAGACAAATCAAAAAGGATATGAAAAGGATATGCCTTTTTGAACTCACAGACAGCAGAACAATCGATTGGTATTCAAGGATTTCCAGATTTTTTTCCAAAATTTGACTTCAAATTTTTGTAAGGGGGTTGCTAGCAAAATTGGTCCTCAAATCACTAAAACCGCCATAACTCAGCCATTTCAAGGACGATCCTGATGTCCTTTGGCCAGAATATAGTCCTTGCCTGGCGAAATCAGAAAATGTATTTCAAAGGACGAAAGTCCTTTCAGGAGCTGAGAAATAGGGACTTTTTCGTATAGAGAAAAACGCTCATATCTCGGCCATATCCTTGAGTATCCTGAGGAGTCCTGTGACAAAAAAATTGTCTTGATGTGGACTAAAAGTTGACCAAAGGACATTAAAATCGTCCTTGTAGTTTCCGAGATAATAAGGATTTTGTGTTTTCGGCATGTTTTCTTTGACGCCCAGACTGAAATTTTACAAGTGTCGGATTCCTAGATGACCCCATAATGTTTAAATGGCAATCGATAGAGTCGGTCCTTGCGATCCTAACGCACCTAAAATTTTCAAATTCCGCAAGGATTTGGCCAAATGGGAGCTATTTTTTTATTTAGGGTTGATCATAGCCTGCCGCTGTTAAATTGCTGTTAACCCACTGTAAACATTGTACTTCTGTTAAGATGACGTCACCATTATGTTACTCGACTGATACCCTGCTGTAAGACAAAGTTCGGAAATTTTATTTCGCTTAAATACCAGGAAAACAGAAATCGTTATTTAAATATTATATTTAAATTTTTTTATTGATTTTATATGTATAATTATTACTTAGCATTTAATATTAAAAGACTGTTGTTTATTATGTACTTATTTTAGGCAATTGATTAATAAATGTATTTTTTTTTCCTTAAATAAAGTTTTATTTATTTTACAGCAGTATTTTATTTAATTTTTGTATAGCCATAATTCAGACAAATCAAAAAGGATATTCAAAGGATATACCTTTTTAAACTCACAGAAAGCAGAGCTATCGATTGGCATTCAAGGATTTCCAAAATTTTTTCGAAAATTAGACTTCAAATTTTTGTAAGGGGGTTGCTAGCAAAATTGGTCCTCAAATCACTAAAACCGCCATAGCTCTGTCATTTCAAGGACGAATTTGATGTCCTTTGGCCAGAATTTAGTCCTTGCCTGGCGAAATCTAAAAATGTATTCAAAAGGACGAAAATCCTTTCAGGAGCTGAGAAATCAGGACTTTTTCTTATAGAGAAAAACGCTTATAACTCGTCCGTATCCTTGAATATCCTGACGAGTCCTGTGGCAAAAAAATTGTCTTGATGAGGACTATAAGTTGATCAAAGGACATTAAAATCGTCCTTGTAGTTTCCGAGATATTGAGGATTTTTTGTTTTCGGCATGTTTTCTTTGGCGCCCAGACTGAAATTTTACAAGTTTCGGATTCCTAGATGACCCCATAATATTTAAATGGCAATCGATAGAACCTGTCCTTCTGATCCTAACGCACCTAAAATTTTCAAACTCCGCAAGGATTTGGCCAAATGGGAGCTATTTTTCTAATCAGGATGAATCACAGCCTGCTGCTGTTAATTTGCTGTTAACCCACTGTAAACATTGTAGTTCTGTTAAGGTGACGTCACCATTATGTTACTTGGCTGTGACCCTGCAGTGAGCCAAAGTTTGGAAATTTAATTTCGCTGAAATACCAGGAAAACAGAAATCGTTATTTAAATATTATATTTAAATTTTTATTGATTTCATATGTATACTTATAACTTAGAATTTAATATTAAAAGACTGTTGTTTATTATGTACTTTATTTTAGGCAATTGATTAATAAACGTATTTTTCTTTCCCTGAATAAAGTTTTATTTATTTTACAGCAGTATTGCAGTCTTATAATGATAGAGCGCTTACAATCCTAACTCATCTAAAACTTATAAATTAAAAATTAAGAAAAATCAAAGATTTACTCAAATGGGAGCTTTTTTTTCTAAAATAAGGACATTTTTGTATATATATAGATATATATAGATATGCCTTTTTGAACTCACAGACAGTAAAAAACTAGTTTGCTTCACATAGATAAAAAGAGAGAGGGGGAGTGAGAGTGCGCTGTAAATCGACAGCAAATTTGGTTTAATCAGCGTACTGAAAGTGGCTCTGGATATATATAAATAGGAGGGCACAGCAAATCCCCTAGAGAAATTGAAATGCTGCAAAAACAAATGAAATGCCAGCAACAACAGCAACAACAAAAACAACAAGGACTCGTTACTTGGGCGCCTAAATTAGACGTTCGTCCTGTTGGCTCTGTTGGCTGCTGTAATTGCACTAATATATTTTTATTGCTTCAGCCCAAAATGCCTTGGCTAGACTCGCACGCATCCCAGGACTAAGAAACGGAAGTAACTAAATCATCTTTGACGATTGCCGCCCTCATCCTCAGCCTGCGTTCCTTACATTCTTGCTGCTGCTGCTGCCCCTCTTAATAAACATAATTGTGCAAACGGAAACGGAGTAGAGATATCCTGACTGCCTCCTGCCTCCTGCCGCCCCTCTCTCTCTCTCTGTCTTTTGCACTTTTGCATATTCATTTGGGAATACCAGTTACAGTTACCAGTGGCAGGCTGCAGGGGATGTTGGCCAATCCGCCACCCGCTGGCAACTTATGACAGGCCATAACCATTTAGCAGGACAACCCACCCATCCAGCAACAATCCGGGGCCACAATGATCATAATGGTGTACAACAATTTCGAAACAATTGATTGCGCTACAAATGCCCCGTTTATTAGTTGGTGTCGGTGTCGGTGTCGGTGTCGATGTCGGTGTTGGCTTTGGTCACTTGGTTGGTCTAATGCCCCTGCTACTGCTCCTGTTGCTCATCCTCCTTTTCCTTCTGCTACTCCTGCACTTCCGCCAGGTCGTGTGTCTTGCCACGTGGTAATCGTAATTAATGGCCACTGATACTGTTTTCTAGTTCTCTATCCAAGTAGCCGTGGGAGTTGCTTAGTTATGTATCCTTAATCTAGGATTTTACTCTCTCTTCTCCTTATCATTGCGATTTTTCAGTAAAAGCTGCGTTGAAGACTTTCTGTCAGCACAAATTATCAGTTAAGAGGCTATGCCAAATCCACAATTGAAAGAAATTGCTGAGATTTATCTTAATTACAGGGTAGAGTTTAAAATAAACTAATGAAGCTGCTCTTTCTATATAAATAAGATAGGTAAAAGGGTAACAGGAATTTGCCAAATCTAAGTGATATTTTTGAGGAATTAAAATTGATTTTTGAATATTAAATATTGTAAAGAAAATTAAATTTAATTTGAAAATATTTTTTTTTATAAACAGAAGAGAGAAAAAATAGGGAAATTCAAATGGAGATTTGGCTGGTTGACTCGAGGTCAAATTAAATGTTTTAAAATTTAAATAAAGTTGTTATTCAGTTCGATATATTAAAAACTCCATCGGAGTTTGTCTTCAGGAATGTTTGTCGAATTAATAACACGGAAACTCACATATTTATAGTATAAAATTATTTGGCAAATTGTAAATCTTTGACTTAAAAGCTTTTTAATAATTAAAAAAAAATTCTGACCTTCAATTAATGAGCAATGTTTTCTCTGATATTTTATTATTATATATTGTATAAAATTATGCCATCAATAACAACTGTATAAATGCCTTTCTCTACAATTGTAATTCCTTATATGCAATATAATTCCTTTATCAATTATATATATAACCAAGAAATGCAACAAATATGTATTTTTTTTTTTGGCATATATATCTGACACGTGTGAAATTAAACTCAAGATGTTCAAAAACTTTTAACAGACATTGCCATTGTTTGGCTGTTGATTGTTGTGGTAGTTTTTGGTATTGATTGTTGTTGTTGCTGTTCTTCTTCATCTTCTTTAAGGAGAAACATCCTTTCATACATCCATCAATCAAAGCGTACGTCAACTTTCAGGGAATGTCAACGACAAATGTTGCCAATGGTCGCTGGATGCCAAAACCTGAAAAGTTGATGCGCATTTTTGAAGACTTTTATTTTTGGTTTTGTTAATGTTTTGGTCTTTTTACGCTTTGTCCATTAAAATTGTGTAAAAGCGGTAATAAAACTGTGTAAACTATATTTTTTCTCTCTATATGAAATTTCTTAGGGATGTAATTTGTAAGAAAATGTAAACTAAATTAAAGAAATGAGCGTAGTAAATAACTAAAAGGTTGTCTAAACTCTATACAAATTTTTTTGGGGTTGTCAACTTTCAGTTAACATCAAATGAATCCAATAAAAATAAATATTAATTTATTACCTTGCCAAAAATTAAAAATTGTATACAATTTTGTGGATTACATTTTTTTGGAAGAATTTATTTTCGACAGCCGAAACATAGAAGCATTTTCTTAGTTTTTCTTTTACAAAAACAATGTTTTTACCGACTGTTTAAAATACCTTTAAGCTAGCTAAAATATATTTTTATATCTTAAAAGGCTGCAGAACAACAAGAAGGCCAACAAACTGATATACTATGTAGTAAGCATCGGCTATAAAGATTATAAACAGCAATTGGTTAAGTAAATAGAGGAGCATGTTGCTGGAGCAGCCAGCTCATTATAAGGTCGGCAACACTTAGCGCCAGGAAAGGGTTCACTTTGGGATTTTGGGTTTGGGCTTGGCTTTGGGTTTAAGTCGTTGGTTCGATTTGGATCTGATGGTTTCTGCTGCTTCTGGTTTCTGCTGCTGGCTGTGCACGCTTTTGGAGCTCCAGCTGCAATCGCGATTTGACTTTGTAAGTCGTCGGCTTTAATTATGCCCGCGTGGTGTTAATGAGATCTTTAGGAGTTTTGCCGGCTCGTCTCCAGGGTAACTTGCATGCCTTTAGGCCGCTGACTAGTTGTTGTGGCTCAATCTCTGGTCTCTGGTCTTTGTGGTCTCTGTGGGCATTCTGCATTCTAAGTGGCGCAAAAGTTTGCGTGATTTAAAGGGCTTCATTAAGTTCGTGAATTCGACTAAATCACGCTCTCCAACGGCCATGGCGCATGTCTTGACACCCCAGCTAGCCAGAGACCCCGAACCCCGAACCAAGTTTAAGCATTATATGGCAGCGATAAGGTCGAACCTTAACTGCAGCTGCTACTCCCTTCTCCTCCTCCTCCTCCTGCTGCTCCTGCAATTGCAACTTGCAACTCGCAATGCTGTGCTACGCACTTCCGATCTTGGCCAACACGCCAACCATGCCACAACGAGTCCAAGAGCCTCTGACCAAACCCCTGTACAGGCTATAACCACACCAAAAAGCTGGCCAGAAAAATTCTTGGCCATTTGACAGCTGACGATTTATGTGCCTGTTGGGAACCTCGATTGGCCTCCCCTCGTCTGCACCTCTCTCTTCAACCCCTACCCACAGTTTGTTGACGGATTTTCGTTTGTGAGTGTTTGTTAGAGATTTCAAACTATTAACGATAGTTTTTAATAAATTAATTCAATTATTTAATAATATTTAAAAATTTATTGAGGTTCTTTATATTCTTTACTAATTTAAAATTTAAGTCCCGATAAATTCTCTGATAAGGCTGAGATTCTGATATACCAGATACTTGCTAATTTATTTAATATTATCAGCAGGTTTTAAAAATATTTTCTAGCTTGTTGCACTTCCTAATTTCCTTCGGTTGTCATAAAAATATTAATATTTTTTAAATATTGATTATATTTATTTTCCATAAACCGTCAAAAATATTTCTTGCCGTAAAAGGTAAAAATTCAAGAGGAAAAAATACAAGATGTTTATTTTCCTTAAAAATAAAAAAATATGTTTATTTTTCCCAAAACCCAAAGAACTTTTGCTTGTTTCATGAACTATCTATCAAACAATGACCATAAAAGAAATATATTTTTATTGCCAAAAAAAAACAATATTCCCTTATCTATATCCATTCATTGTCTCAATCGATACTATCGCATAGGCCATCACTAGTGCATTTCTTTCAGTATGCAGTTTGACGAGCCGGATGAGGACGAGGACGATCCAGGTCTTGAAATGCGACTGCCTGTCTCCCAGAATATGACAAAGGCGATAAGATCTACGAGCGCTTGTTAAGTTGAGCAGCTCTTGCTGTCTGTCTGTCTGACTGTCTCTCTGTCTGCAGACAGACTTTTGATTCGTATTTTTGTATTGTTTCATCAAAAACTTCACCGTTATGCTCATTAAATTTGCAACAGCAAAAGCTGATCCATTGTTTTGCAATCAAAGGTACTACAAGACCCGCAAGATATCTTTAAAAAAAAAAAAAAAACACAGCGCTTCCGGCGTTCTGCGAAAAATGCGCGCCCAAAAAAACAAAACTGAAACTGAAATTAAAAAAAAAATGCGAGCGCAGTGGAAGTTGTGTCAATCAATAGGTTGCTCCTGTTGCCTCCTTGACTGCGCTGCTATGCGTCCTGCATGTTAATGTGTCCAAACATCTATGTAGACTGCGAACTGGCCCAGGAAATCGATATTGAGCTGTGCGCCAGGAGAAAGAGCGAAAGATTCTTGGACATCCATCGACGACATTGTCACGCGTTTAGGTACTTGCTGATATGTGTAGGGATATGAGGTTATACAAGGATACTCTACCCAGTTAGCCAGAAGCTTGTCTGTTGATTTTATGTGCACGCTAGGAATTTGTAAATTTAAAATGCTTCACATGCTGAAAGTCCCCAAAACTTTGCTTAACTTTGACCTGTTTAACAGTTAAGCAGCTCAACAGCTATCAGATATCAGATATTATAGTGCCAAGCCAATTGGCAGCCCTGGGGAGAGGTCGGGTGGTGTGGGTAGCTTTTAGCTCCTGTCGATTACTTGTTTACCAGCGCCAAACAACTTAACTACTTGGCATCTCGTCCAACTTTGATTGCTATCGCTGAGTTGAGCGGGCAAATCAACTGTTTATTTGACAAATACGCATTACACGCAGCCAAATGCCAAAAGCAGTTGAAACAACAACAATAAGCAATAAAACCTTATAGAGAAAGTCTCTCTCTCTGCCCAGACAAGGACAAAAAAAATAAAGAAAAAAATCTTACACACGCGTCCTTTAAGTCAACAGACAAATAGCTGACGCTGCACATATGTATGCGTATATAGGGAGGTATCCTTGCTGCCCCCCGCTTGACTTTCTTGGGGTAAACGCCCCCCATATCAAAGACGTTGATATTTTAGGCGTTAAGAGGTCCGAAAACAACAACATGGCCACTAAAAAACTGACCCCAGGCTGTGTCTCAAAGCTCCAACTATTGTTGTACGGACCCCAATACACGCTCTATAAACAATTTTCACTTTTTTTTTCTTTTTTCTCCAGCTTGACCTTCTGCTGCTGCCCCGGACTTGCCGCAGACAATTCCTTTGGGTGGCGCATTTGTGTTGCACTTATGTCAACCTAATGAAGATAACAGCATAATTTGCCAAGTTTTTCTTTTTTGGTTGTGGGTTTTCGACTGGTCTTGCCAAATGAAATCAAAGTTCAGGGCGCGTATTCGAAATTGATGGGGAAAATTGGTTTGCCATTGGGTTTGGGTTGACTAGTTTTATGTGACCATCTTGTGATTTGTCTTTGGTCTTTGGTCGAGTGTTGATAGCATAAATCTGTTAGGTGTTAAATGGAAAACTGCAGATTGTGTGTCTTCTTGGACTTACAACAGTAATTTGGGGGGTTCATTGCGATAATATGTGCGCAAATGCGACAATTGAAATGAATAAGAGGGGAAAATAAAACAGATCAATTAGGTCTAGCTCGACTAGCTCAAGGATGTTGTGAGGAACTGTTACTAAAGTCAGGGTAATTAAAAAAATAGGTGGTTGAAAGTGTAAATATGTTAAGTTTAGATACGATTTGAACTAAATAATTCAATTTTTTTGTAATTATCTGACTTGGAGAAGAAGCCTGTAAAAGTTTTAGATCAGACATGGTTAGAGTTATTGGAGAAATAGGATTTTTCTTATTTATTAAGTTTTCTATTGCACTGGGCAATGACTGGACAGGAACAGCAAGGGAATAATCAACCTTTATTTATACTTTTTATATATCTTTATTTTTATTTATGTAGGAAAATTCTGCAAAATATGTATAGGTATTCATCAATTAAGAATGGCTGGGCCGATTTGGCTCAAATATTTTTTAAGTTGTTTTATAATTGCCAAAATAAGGTTTCTAGAAAATAAAAATTTGGAAAAAAACTTTCCAGAAGTGTTGCTAGCGCCTTAACAGATGTGCTCACTGTTAACGTATACTGCAATGTTGACGTATACATAACTGTTATCGTATACAGCACTGTTACAACAATTAGAGTAAACAGTATTTTTCAAATTAAATACGAAAATCACTGTAGACAGTATTTTGCTTAAATAAATACAAATTTTTTTTATTTGAACGTAGCCAATAGAAATAATTTATATGGCAGAACAACGTTTGTCTGTTTTGTTTTAGAAAACAATTTTTCTTTGTTTTGGACACCTTATCAAATTGTTCATAGTTTACTTTTGGGCACTGTAGCTTGTTTTCAGAATGAAGATGATGATTCTGGGGTCTCTCTATACCAATACCTATACACACATTTTGGGCTATTGTTCTCATTGCCATCTCACCTTATTCATGGCACATTCACATATACATAAGCAAATTTGTGCTGACAAAACAGAAAAGCTCGAGAAATCGAAGTAAAATGTTGTTTTTGTTGCTGTTGTTGTTGTTGCTGGCAATTTTGCTGTTGTTGCCATTGTTGATGGCATCTTCGTTGTTGTTGAGCCAATTTACTGACAATTTTCAGCCACTCTGCTCAATCTAGTCTATGCTATATAGTACATGCATATATTTTGTTCGTGTAACTGCCAAGGAAGATGACGAGAGCTCAGTCAACCTGCCTCGTGCCACATGCCGCCTCCCACGCCCTCTACCTTACGTTGACGCCTTTGTTAGCTGAAATTTAATGAAGTTGGTTTAATTGAAGTATGGCTGCTGCCCCTCAGTTCTCTGTCTGCCCCACCTTTTTGCAACATGCCCCCGTGTTGTCTTTGCCCCCGGTTTGCTGTTGACTGTTTAATTTTACAAATTTGCTACGCAGACAACAGTGTAAAGCATTTTTTTGTTGGCTTGTGTTGTGCATCCTTTTGCATCCATTTAAGGCAAAACTCTGGGATGCCTGATGATGGCTTTTGTTGCCAGTGTTGCCAGTTACCTGTGTATCTATAGAAGAGTATCTACTATATATGTATTTATGTGGCTATATGTGTCCGTTCTTCGTGCCTGGTTCACTCCGTTAAGTGTGACAGTAACCATACGACACACACGCAAATATTTTCACGATTTCATTCTCTGTCATTTGCTGCATGCCACAGTGCGCTTCAAAATTATTTTTTGCGCATTTTACTTGAAAAGAACAGACCTGAAAGAATTGAAAGACCTGACCAGACCCAGCATTCAGCCAGCCAGGCAGCCAGGCAGGCATCCATCAGTTTCACTTAATATTGACGCCAAATATGCGCGCAATGCTGACGAAACGATATATGAGAGGAGGACGAGTACGAGAACGTTCCTCCATGGCTGATGGAATGGAATGGAGGAACTTCTTCCTCAATGCAGCTGATGCCAATGGCGACCAGAATGGCCAGCAAAACATTTGCTGTGACATTCATTAATTATTTTATATGGAATTCTACGCATTGCCACGTACGCAGAGCTGGCGACATCGACATCGACATCCACATCGAAACATGTCTAGGTATAACTCCTACAGTTTTCTCTGGTTGCAAGTCTCCGAGCTCTGCGTCTGGGCATTGGCAACATAGAGACGGCCATTTAGCCATATCAATTAGAGGCGACGTTGTCTGTTGTCTGCTGTTGCCGTTGTTGTTGCATTGCCATTGATAACCCAAAAACTTGCGACGCTCGAAATTAACTTGGTCATCTTGCTGCACTTGAGGCAGAGTCCACAAGTCGCTGGAGTTGGAGACGTTCGTCTGCGCCACTTGGAGGGGCTGAGCCCCGTTTTGTCTTCGTTTTTGTAGTGGCTGAGCAAACAGCTCAAACAACGTACAATGAACAACCAACAACGAAGAACACAGCAAAACAGCAGCCAGCTATAAACGACGAGGGGATCTTGTCGAGAGAAGTGTCTCTCTGTCTCTGGCAAGTCACTAAATAAGCACTTTTGCCTCTGCCGGGAGCTGGAAGCAACCAACATTGAGTCATCAACCAGGGGGCTGGCTGCCAGTCTGACTCCATGACTGCCTCTGCAATCAAATGCACTCCAAATATGAGAGCTCAAGTGGCAGCCACAGCCACAGCAGCCGAGGACCAGGAGAAGAGCAGCCTCAGCACAATGAGATGAGATGAGCACACGGCCAGACAAAAGGCGTGTAACAAATATTAACAATGAAAATAATAACACTACAAAGTTGGTGAATGAACTGCAAAAGATCATTTTTAGAGGATTTCTCAATTGGGTTTACTTTTACCCTTCGATTTATTGTTGCATGCCGCATGAGCTTGCAGTTTGTTGTTATTGGCGTCGATCGAATCGAATCGAACGTTTAAGGATCCCCTTTTGGCCAAAGTAAACACGTGTTAATGACGTGCCAATGGCGACTCTATAGAGATCACATTGTGGGTGGGCCCCCAACGGAAGTTTGTCGTCTGCTCTGTAGAACTCTAAAGAAAACAATAACATCGCATTGTGGCGCCAGTTTCGATAGTTAACATATATATTTTGAATTAAGCATTAACAGAATATTCAAAGAAAATTCAAAATAACTAAAGAATCATTATAAAAATATCTGAATTTTTAAAGTCTATCTGTGCATTTAAATAATAATTTTAAATTAAAATAAAAAATAATTAAAGAACTCTTGCTAAAGGACATCTACTTGTTCACTTCATAAATAATCGTTGTTATTTAAATTTTATTTAAAAAATTATTAAATAACTCTTAATACTTGATTATTATATTTATATTAAAAAAATAATCGCAATTTCTTTATTTTATTAAAAAGTTTGTAACGCTTTTACTCGAATTAGATTTATATTATTTCTCGGAAAAAATTATTGTTATTTCTTGATATTTTTAATAAACTTTAAAATTAATCGGTATTTCATAAGTAATTGAAAAAAATGAAGAAATATAATCATTTTAGGGCCTGGTAAAAATCTAGACTTTTCTTTGTTTCCAAATCAATAAACCCTCTATGGTTTAGATAGGGTAATTGACTGCTGATCAGCTTAACTGCTAATAGTTTTAATAAGTATTGATTACTGATAGTCTCCAAAACAATAAAACATCGATATAGTATCGATAAAGCTATAGATATTTGTTCAGATTACTTGTGATTCTAGAAACTGACAAATTGATAAACGCCATTGGCAAAAATACTTGCCTCCCTCTTAAAGAGTGTCTGGGTGTGTGTGTGTGTGTGTGTGGTTGTGCCACTCTGTTTGTGTGTAGCCAACGAAGCATGCGTTGCCAACAACAATGAGAATATGTGGCATGGGAGAATGATGAGAATAAGAGTTTGGGCCAACGAAACTCGCCGTTTGGCGTGGATGTTGATGTTGATGTTGCCACAGTTATGAAACATGTCGCAAAAGATTCCAGCGCTCGAACAGGTAATTGGATTGACACTTTTGGGTCTGGATGGTGTCCTCGCCCTACTCATCCCTCTTCTGTGGATGAGGTTGATGAGGCCTCGTTGGTGGTTGGTTGGTTCGCCCAGAGAGTCAGTCGATGATTGCGTTAGTTGCTGATGAGTTGGGGACGACGGCTCAAAATTGATGCTCGCGGGCAATGTAAGGCAGCCCCAAACCCAATCTCCAAGCCCTCAAACCCTCAAAATCCTCAAACCCCAGCCCAATCCCAGTCAGAGCTGGCTGACTTTAATTTTGCCTGATTGGTAGGGTTGGGGGTTGTTTTGTGTAGATTTAGTTTGAGTTTTGTTTGCAACAGTTTTTGAAGTTTCGCATGGAAATAATTATTGCACTGTTTTCTAATTTTGAGTGAACATCAACAAAAGTTGACAGTCTGTTTGCACAGTGCCACACGACATGGCTACAGAGGGGAGGGTAGCTAACAGCGTTGCCAGATTGATTTGCGAGGGGTTGACGCAACGGTTTGCATTTATTGTCTATTATTTCAATATATATTGTGATTATTTTTTAATTTGCCACTAAATATTTACTTAGACTTTGCAACATGCCACGCGGCGACGGCGGCACAGTGGGGCGTGGCACGCATACATACATTTTAAATGTATTTATGTATGTATGTGAAATATATGCTGCGTGACAGCGCAAACATTGAAAGGATTTGTAAATTTGCAAAGAAAAAAATATAAAATCGTAAAAGCGAGAAAAAGATAGATAGATGTGGCAACATTTCAATTGACAGGCAAGGGGGTTAGGAGTGCAGTGGAGGGGGTTTATGTCCCCCCCTCTAAGTTCAGCCAATTTGTCCATTTGTGTCGCCACTGACGACACTTTTGCATTTTGCCATTTGCCAAAGAGCAACGACGAGTGTCAAAATTTATGGCGATAACTGTCGATAGTTGTTGCCACATTTGTGTGTGTTCAATGTTCGCTCAACAGGCGGCGGCGGCGTCTGGCAAGCGCCCTGCTGCCAAAGCCACTAACGTAAGCAGCAGCAGCAACAGCAACAGCAGCAACAACAGCAGCAATAGCAACAGCAACAGCAACCACAGCAGCAGCAATTCAATGTTGCTGTCAACCCGATCCCCGCTAGACGCCACAACGTAGTCCATGTCGAGCCCAGTCGACACTAGTTAGACATTCATACACAGAGAGAGATATAAACGTGGGTTGTTGTGGTTGTTGTTGCTGTTGTTGTTGTTGCTGTTGTAGCTGCAGTTGCAGTTGCGCTTGTGAGAAATGAAGGTCAAGTTGTTGTTGGCGGTGGCGGCTGTCGTTGCCGTTTGACATTTCATATAAAACTTGCACAAAAAAGCAGCCAAACAGTCAACAAACAACAACAACTACAAACAACAACAACAACTACAAACAACCAATCAACAACAACTACAAACAACAACAATTGTCGGCGTCTGTTGCCAGTTGTCTAATGAGAAAATATTTTAAACGTTTTACACGCTTCCTTTGCAAATTTTACTAAGCAATTGACATTGAACGTGACATTGTTGTTGTTATTAGACTTAATGTTGTTGCTGTTGTTGTTGCTGTTGCTGCTGCTCAGCTGCAGCATTTATGCGATTTATATAGTTATATATATATAACTACATAACATAGTTAGCTGCATTCCATTAGCCAACACACACAGCAGTGCGTCTAAAATTGCAATGCGAAACGAGGCCATAAATAGGACCACAAAACTGGCCCAAGATAATAAAAGACAGAGGAAGATGGATAGGGAAAGAGAGAGCGGGGCAAAGGGAAGTGCACAATTAAGGCTAGTATAAAATCAGCTATAAGTGGTATTCTTAATGGCCAACAAATAAACCATTAACAAATGATTCTAGATATTTATATGCGTAGCAAAAAAACGTTAAAATATTTTAAGAATAATTTTTAAAAAAAATTTTAATAAAATTTATAGTGAAATAATCGAGAATAAAATATATTCAGTTATAAGGTTAGTTAAAAATTTGTTAAAAAAAAGAATAATCAAATTAATAATTGAAATAATGGGGAAAAAAAATATATTAACTATAAAGTTAGATAAAAATGTATTAAAAAATTAATAATATCATTTTCAATTTAATTTAAAAAATAAAAATAAATTACAAAAAAATTATTTCTTTATAATAATAAAGAAATCTCTTTAAATAAAGTAAAATTTGGGTAATGCACTTAAATGATTTTGTAAAATAATTATTTAATTCTAATATTAAGAGAATTTGACAACACTAATAACAAAATTATCCTGTTGTCAATTCATTTAATAGTTTGATTTATTTAATTTATTTTAACTTCTAACTTTAATATCAAATTTTATTTAAGAGGAAGCTATATTTTTATATACAATAAGCTATATTTTAGATAGCTATATCGCTATAAGATTTGACTAAGAAATATATTGAAATTTTCGTTTAAGAACTTGATTTCTTTAATACCAATTTGCAGGCTTGTTTTGCTATTAAGCAAAGGGATTTAAAATAATTAATATTCGTACTTACATAAATTATCTAATAACAATAAAAAAAGCAACTTTTTAAACTATTTATAATCAGTTTTATATACATTTATATACACCTGATTTTTATCTATTAAACAATTTCCACTTCTTATTCTAGATTGCATACATTTCTCAAATCATTAAGTAAATGTTACTAATATACTTCAACTCGCTAATCTCTAAGTCAACTTCTAAACATACTCTATACCACATTGACATCAAGCTGTGCAAATTAGACAAGACATTGGCCAAAATGGCACTCAATCACCAGGATATTGAGAGGTCAGAAGGGCAAACTGGCTAATCAGGCAGATGTTGGTTTTGGCCCATAAATAAATCAAAGTTGAACAGAGTATAGCCAAAATGTAACACCCCAAAACTCATATACTCATAATGCCAAGCGATACAAAAATTGTTTGGGGCTAAGAAAATTACGTCTTTCATTAACTTTGGCCAAAAGGTCATTAATTATTTTGAACTTTTTGGTTTGGCGGTCAAGGCGCAGGCTGTGCCTAATGAGCATAAGATACGGATGTGAATTGAGCAGGAATATTTATATATATATATATGTGTGTGTGTGTGTGTGTGTGTGTGTGGGAGTCCTGGCCGAGTGCGAGTACTCGTGCATATTCCTGCTACAGATTAATGTTAGTTTTGGCCTCTTAATTACCGTACGCGCCCGTGCGATAAACCTTATCACTGTCCGCCTTGCCTTGCCTCTTTGTTTGAGGCCTGAGGAGTTGGCCTCATTGATTTATAGTACACTATATGTTATTTATATCTAACGTGGGCCTTGTAATCGCCCGGGCGCTTACATTTCACAGCCACTGTACGACTTGTTGTTAGCACCCCGGGGGCGACTGAGGAAGCGGCAGCGGCAGGGGCAGCGATGTCGGCTTAGTCAACAGCAACAAAAACCAGTTAGAAGTCTCTGTGCGGTTTGTTGTTTCTCATGTTATTTATAGCTAATTAATATTACTTATAAATGCAATTCTATAATTTAGAATATATAGCGTAATGCATTCTAAATAATAATAATATTAATATCTAACAAACAATTAACAATAACAATCTCTCTCTCTCTCTCTTTCGGAAAAAAACATGTTTGTAGTCACGCTATAAAAAAAAAAGAAATAAAATAAACAATAACAGAAATATCTTCCTGTTTAATCACACAATAAATCATCTTTAGTGTTATTGCATTTGTTATTGTCTATATATTTGCTGTGAAAACGAGTTGCACATTGAATGTAATATTTAAATGCAATCGAGAAAGCGAAACAGACAAATGTGAGCTCTTCTATGCGCTTCTCAAATATGTAAGGAACGTTGAAAATTATTAAAATAAATAAAAATTTGGGATATATAAATGTAAAAGTTACAAGAATATAATACAAAAAAAAACCATTAATGTAGGTATATTTTTGGGTGCTTAAGGCCCATCAAATTAAATTAGAATAAATATAAAAATCTATCCAAAAATATATATATTTATTAAAAAACAATCAACAGCAATAAAATCTTCAATATACCCATTATTATTAACACTAAACAAACCCCAACTAAAAGCTATTATAACCCAGCTAAGTGCTTAGATTTAGATAGTGAAATATTACGTTGTCGATGCCATAATTAATTGATTGCCCCTAGACAGATATAAGTATATGTATATAAATATATTTTAAAATTGTTTTGCCGTTTCTCCAAGTTCATTGAAAATCGCAATAATAAAATAAAAAAAAATGCCTAATAACCCTGAGTGTGGGAGAGCACTAAGCCTAAGTAGTCAGCTAAAATGCGATCCAATTGGTAAATAAAACGCAGTTGTGGCTAATTAAACGAAAGCTCTTTGCTTAAACATTGATTTTGCATTAAACTGCAGGCCAAACAAACAAATATACAAATCTACGGATACAAAACAACAATTGTGGGCAAATTGTGGGTGAATTGTGGGTGAATTAGGCACAACTGCAAATATTTGAAAGCCCAAACAATGACGACAATTGGGCATTGAAAGTTGAGAGTTCAGAGAGATTGAGAAAAATGTAACAGATTGCGCTGAGCAACACCTACAAGAAGAGGGTTGGGGGCAGAAAGTCAACCCTCGGGGCTAAAGTTTGACTATGATGGGGCAGGAAGTAACTAATTTGAGCAACCCTTGTGGCAAACACCTCTCTCAAAGGAAGCACCAAAATATAAAAAAAAAAAGAAATTCAAAAACAAAAATTGAAGTTGACATGTGTATCCTTTTCATTAACTCGCGACGAGTTACACTCGGTGCTCAAATACTCTCTGTGGTGCTGTGGTTCTTTACCATGTCCATGCAATTTCAAAAATCCAAAAACCGAAAACTCAAAATTGAGTTGTACACTCTGGCAGAGGCTGTCAGTTCGAGCTGGCAAACTGACGTACACACTGACAGCTCCCCAAACCCAAACCCCCTCTACATTATTTTAAAGTGTGCGTGTTAGGGCAGGGTATACTGTAGGGTGGTTTGCTGCACGCAATATTTGCCATTTGACGACCGCAAATTTGATTGCATTTCATGGTTTAGTGGCGCGTAGGTACAACAAAAAAGCCAAGGCCAACCACCACCCCAACCCGCACCACATTTATTAAAACATAATTCAAAAATTTCCACCCGCATTCTGAGAGCCCATTGGCAATCAAGGAAGGCAGGAAGGATACAGCAGCAGGACTATACAATGACACTTCGTTGTGATGTTTACAAAATTTGATTTAAACACTTTAAATTGGATTATGCTGTAGGCAAATTTCTTTGACCAAAGCGACGTAATTGCAACATTGTATATATGTAAGTGTGTGTGTGTGTATGTGGGTGTGTTTTGTTATTTGTGTGTGTGGCTACATAATGACAGACCTCGTCTAGGGTTTTAGGCAGCAGTAACAGAGCAGAGAGCTGGAAAAAAGCGTCGCTCATAATGACACTTAGTATGCGGCATGCAACGTGCCAGCAGCTCAGTCACGAGCACGGGGCAGCCATCAACGCCATCGTCGGCATTCGCCGCATGCATTTAATTGCCAAAATAAAAACACTGTACAACAAAAAAAAAACAACAAACAAAATATAAAGCCACAAAACCAAAAGCCACTGAAAAGCGTGTACAATATGCGCATATAGGGCAGGGCGACAGTTTCATAAGGATAGCTTTCTCTATAAAGTAATGCGCTCCAAGAGGCGACCCAAATGCATGTGACACGCCAGGCTAAAAGCAGGACAAAGGACGCAGAACGCAGGACGTAGAAGGATGCCAGCCCATCGCGTATCCACTTGAGTCAATGAGGCGTCAAAGTTGCGACGCGCGCGCTCTACGCTCGCCAAAAAGTTGTAAAATTTTACATGGCCTGTCGCACAGGTGCCCCAACAGGGAGGAGAGGGTGTAGAAGGGGGGCATACCCTGCATATAGAGGCTACACACATGTGCGCTTAATTGCATGTGCCTTCGGGGAGGTTGGCATGCCACCAAAGAAACAAAACCCCAAACGAAATACCCAACTCAACTCAACTCATAAAAGCCAGCCGCAGAAATCAATAAAGCCAAGGTGCCACCACCTGACGGCACGTTAAGAGCGAGAGAGTGAAGAGAGAGGGGGGTTTGTGGCATGTTCTAAACTTTAGAATGTACTTATATCAGCCACAACACGCATTATGGCCACATATCATGCGGCATAGACGTGCCGCATTGATGAAACTCAAACTCGAAACACAAACTCGAAACTCAAACCCAAAACAATTAACAATTGCGCCTTGCGATTTAATCGAGCAATCAAAAGCTTTTGTCATTTAGTTGTCAAAGGCAATTTTCATTGATATCAAGCGCCTAATTATACAACAGTAGATATAATACTTAGATTATTGGATAGTAGCTCCAATCATCATCATGAACATGGCGACAGTCGGGCCTGGACTAGCCTGGCCTGGCCTGTTGTGGCATTTTTTTCTTTTTCTTTTTTTGACAGCTTCTGTCAGCAAAGCGGAGATTGTCAACAGGCAATTGAAAATTGTCAATTGTTAAAGCAAATGCCATTATAGAAGTACAGTGAATGCTCGATAGAGCCAACTATTTAAAATTAGGGGCGTTTACTATGGGAAAAGTGTTAACTTTAAAGTTTAGCAAAGAAATTTAGGCACGATTGTGATTGAAATTAATTTATTTATAATAAATGGAAGGAATAAATAAATTGCTCAGTTTTAATTAACCTTAAAAAAAGCGCAGTCATCAATTTAAAATTTCATGTTCTATAATACAATTTTATTAAATTAAAGTGTTTAAAATGCAGATCATAAAAAAGTTAGATAATCACAACTTTTCTTGACACTTTATAAGTAAGGATTTTAAAGACATAATATAATATGTCTGATTGGTTTTTTTTAGGCTTTAAAAACAAAGTATTTAAACTTTTTGTAAATTTTTTTAATAGTTTAAATTTAATATTATTTAATATTATCGCTTGGTTTGTTTAGTGTCGCTCATTAAATATTTTTACAACCTCCTAAAAAGATTAAATTGGGTAATTTAATTTAAAAAAATCACTCATAATTTCCCTTCTAAATTAAACTAAAGAAAAAAGATTTAATTTGTGTTTAATTTATTAGAAAAGGTGCTACAAATTAAATAAAAATTTTTGTCAAATGTGAAAAACCTACAAGCAATTTCTAATAATAAAAATATTTGTAAAATAAGTCTGATCAAAAAGCCAAATAATTCTCTTTAGAAAAATTAATATTTGTTAATAATAAAAATATATTTAAATTAAGTCTGATCAAAAAGCCAAATAATTCTCTTTAGAAAAATGAATAATTGTCTCTTTTTATATAACAAACTCCCAATATGGTCACATACACCGTATATTCATTCTTTTGAGCACACACTGCACTTAGATTAGCTAGAGAATGTAGACTGGAGAATGGAGAATCGCTTTGGCCAACTCTGAAACACGTGCGCATTTGTAATTAAAAGCCGTAGAATTCTTCCCCAGCTCAGATATTCGCTGAAATCTGGAATCTAAAATGCCTTTCGCCATAAAATAAATAAAAAAAAAAAAAAAATTAAGTAAGTAAACTTAGAGCCAGCTGCTAAGACAAAAGGATTTTCACTTTCAACTGTGCAACATTTGCTACAGGCTCAATAAACGCAATTTTTATGACTGCCTCGGCTGCGTTAATTTCACAGGATACAGTTGCGTGACCAAAGGACTCGCTAATGAAGACATTGGCGTAGGCCAACAAAAAAAAAAAAGGGAAAAGGGTTACCAATTTTGAGGGGGAGGGAGTTGGGTTTAGTTGGGTTAAATGAAGTCGAACTGGCGCACGAAATGAATTGGCGGCATTTGTTTTGGGCTTAGCGGCATCTTCGACTAGGCATAAATTGTCAGGACTAAGGCGCAAGGATCAGGCCAGAGCTAAAGGCTAAGGCTAAGGCTATGGCTCATTTGGTTGAGGGCTTTTGTCGCGTTGCCATTTCAAGTGCCATATTTCTTATGTCAATTTGGATAGAGTGGGAGAGTCCTTAACTGTGTGTGCGAGTCCTTGCACACAATTGTTTTAATTTCGCTTATTGTAGCTCGGCTGGCTTTAATATTTTAGGATTTCGAAAGCTGTTTCTTGTATATACATATATATATTCTTTTTTTTTCCGCCGAGACGACTCTTTCTCGACATTTATTACGCATATCGTTTTGCCTTTGCCCGTCCCGCTGCTCTATTAATGTTTAAGTGGCAGTGCGTCCCTTAGGCTGACAATGCCACACACACATACACTATCCGCCTTTTGTTGCTGTTTTTGATTTGCCTGAAAGCCTCCACACGCCACGCAGGACTCTCAGTCACAGGACTCGCAACGGCAACGGCCTACGCCACCAGCGAGCTCATATTTTGTATGGCTATGCGTCCCGGAATTCCCTTTTGCGTACGTGATCAAATCAACTTGAAAGGATAATATTTGCCGCCTTGTTGTTGCGGCTCTTGGTTGCAGCAGCTTCCAGCTCTGTCTCTGTCTCCGTCTACATTTCTGTATCCCTGTATTCTTGTATCCTTGTATCCTTATGTATCTGTGTATGCGTATCGAGCCTGATTGGCCTGACTGCAAAGGGCTTAAAGCTGCAATTTATTTACGAATTTATTCATATTCACACTTGCAAATGAGTGGCAAAAAGGGCTGTGCTTTAACTATACGAGAATAGTCTGCCAAAGTGCGGGCAAAGGGGGGTACAAAGAGTACTTTAATGGCAAATCAAAGGCAAGCAGATGGTCTCTCAACTTAAAGGATATGAAGTCAAACATAAAAGTGGAATGTAAGCAGAGTGTTGGGAATTGAATTGATAACGATATGATGTTTGAGAAATTAAGGATGTGTTCGTTTTCGCGCCGTGCAATACGTAAAATAAGCTTGAAGATTTATTTAAAAATTTACATCATTAGGAAAAAACTGTAAAACGAATATATATAAATATATCCAGAACTATTAAAAACTTTTTAA
Source organism: Hirtodrosophila alboralis (assembly GCA_035043045.1). NCBI lineage: Eukaryota > Metazoa > Arthropoda > Insecta > Diptera > Drosophilidae > Hirtodrosophila > Hirtodrosophila alboralis. The sequence goes on from JAWNNH010000369.1 coordinate 649,805, forward strand.
ATTTTTGTCGTATTTTTGGCATTAAAATTTAATTACTGTTCATATTAAGTTTTTAAATAGTAATTTGTGCTAATTTTTAAGCCAGCAAATGATAAAAATTTAAATTTAAATTTTTCGTAATATTTAATATTCGGATGCAAAAATAGAAAAATTAAAAAAAAAAATTGATTTTCAAAAATTTAAATGCCAAATCAATCTAGAAGACAAACTATACAAAATCCGACATTTCGCATGAAAATTTAATCAGTTTTAATTAAGTTTCTGAAACTTTTCAACCATTTTTTGTTAAATTTTCAGCCCTAAATATGAACTAAGTTTTGGTATGGTATTTAATACTAAGTGCGGTTTTATAAAAAATTTTACTGCAATTTTTTGTGTGGCAAAAATTGAAAACAAATAAAAAAATATATTAAATAAAAAATACATTTAAAAAATTGACACTTTTTTTGGGGCCAAAAATTAAAAGCAAATAAAAAAATATATATATATTAAAAAAAATACTTATAAAAATTATATTTAAAGAAATTTCATATAAATAAAGAGTTTTACCTCTGCATTCAAAAATCATTCCACATGAAAATCGGTCCAAATTTGATAAAGTTATAGCAGTTTTAAATCTATAAGGTTTTAAATCTATGAATATTCTAAATAACTTGTTTTTTTTTTCAAGTTAAATTTATTGAAATTTTTGATTATACTTTGAATACTTTTCAATTTCGTTTATACTACAAAATATAATAAAAAAGATTCTCTGAGTATATCTAATCTAGCCTAGACTGTTGCTGATGCTGGCCATGAATCGCAAATGGAACGTAGGTTAAGTACACCAGAAAAGTCCTATCGCACACCCTAAACTCTATCCTAGTTGGCCTTCGGGCACATGTCACACTAATCCGCAAGGACAATATTGAAAAGTAATAACCCACAAAAACAACACACACACACATATATACAGGAAGACTGAAATGATGAGGGTGCAACAACAGCAGCAGTTAGGGCAACCGCAAGTTGCAAAAACATTTGGCTATCTTTTTTTTAGCCAGAGCACAACGACTTTAAATCCTTTTAATTCACGACAGGCGTAAGGATAAACGCAGAAAGAAAAAGAGAGAGAAAAAAAATAAAACTAGCAAAACGGCCAACCGAACAAACACACGAATTGATATCGACAGAAAAAAAAAGAAGAAAAATTGGGCATAAAATGCGCCTGGCAAGCGTGGCACAAAATAAGATCACGTACTCGTTGCTGCCCGCCCAGGACGCAGAGCAAACTGAACCCAAAACCCAAAATCCAGAAAACCTAACCTGAAACCCAAACTCAAACCCGGCGTAGGCGCAGAGAATGGCGCAAGTGAAGCATATTCCGATTGAGACGGGAACTGAGTGCTGGGACGTAGTTTTTTGCTGCTGTATAGCTGCGATATGGATGTGAGTACACTATAAAAAAATAGTTAGTAAGAAAATACAGAAAAAAAAAAATTTAATTATTGAATACAGAGTTTAAGCAATAAATAAATTAGAATTATAAGTTTTAGGAAATTATTATTTTGTTAGTTCAACAAAATTATTATCATAAAAAATTGTTAATTAAAAAATGAAGCAAAATTCAAGCTATAAATAAATAGGAATTATAAAATATTAAATAAGGTTTTAGCAAATTTGTTATTATGTTATTTAAACACAATTATTATTAATAAAAATGGTTAATTAGAAAATACGGCAAAATTGAAATGATTGAATTCAAAATTTAAGCAAAAAATAAATAAGAATTATAAAATAATAATAATGGTATTATAAAATCGTTTTTTTGTTAGTCAACCCAAATTATTATTAATAAAAATGGTTAATTAGAAAATAAAGAAAAAAAACAAATGATTGAACACAAATTTGAAGCAATAAATAAAATAGAACTATAGAATATTAAAAATTGTTTTATTAAATCGTAATTATGTTATTTCAACAAAAGCACTACTAATAATAATTTTTTTTTATATAAAATAAAATAAACTCATAGCAAATAAAACAAAATAGTTCCCAAAAAAAAATCTGTTAATTGTGGGTAAAATTTCAGAAATAGAAAAAAATGGATTGCAATTTTTAAATAAAGAAAATTCTACGAGAATCCAGCTCACGCCATAAAAAATAAATAAAATATGTAAACTAGTATAATGAGAGTTCGATAGAGGTTCAATTAGGAAATGGTTGTTTTGTAATTTTAATAAAAACATTATTCATAAAATTCTTTTTTAAATGGTTGCTAAAAGAAATTTTTCCGTCTTGTAACAAAAAAAAAAAAGCCTATTAAAATTTTGCCATAGCTTATATTGATATAATACATAAAATTTATATTAAAACAATTAATTTTTTCAAGTGTATATCTGAACATGTGTGTGCGGCTTTGCCCGGCGGCAACTGACGCTGCCTTATTGGGCGGACAGGACAGGGAACAGAGAACTGAGAATCGAGAACAGAGAATTGGCTGCAATAGCAGTCAAAGTAACGAGGCAGCCAAAGTCAGACTTATCCAGTCTCAGAGTCGTATCCATCCACCCAGCGAGTAAGTCAATTTTGACCGCGGGCTATTGCGTTAGCTGATGAGCAGAGAGAAGGCAGAGTATGGGCAAGACGAGGCAGGAAGCAGAAGCTGAGAATGAGATTGGGTATTGGGATTGGGGATATGGCAATCGCACTGCAGTTGTATTGATTTCCTATGTGCCAAATCGCCAGGGAATGCCACTGAAAAGCAGTTTTAAACTTTAAGTTTTATGTGCAACTGTTGCAAGCAGCGAACGAGGGGGGCCCAAAGGGGTTGCCAGTTGATCATGATAAATCAATGCGTGCAAAACGCACACGTACGTTTCAGCAGAGTTTTTGGCGAGGACATACACACACACACACACGCACACACACATAGAGAGAGAGGGAGCGTGCCGAAACGTGACGCAATTTACTGCCAGAACTTGACTTAAGTTCCAGTGCCATGTAGTATAGTGCCAGAGTCGAGTCGCAATGTTTCACCCTCAAGCAACCCCGGGCCAAGGAATAAAAAAAAAAGAAAAGCAAACGAAAATGAATCGTTCTCTTTCTCTCTCTCTCTCTCTCTCTGTCGACTGTTTTTTAAGAATAACAGTTACAGTTATTTTTTTAAGGTTTAGCTTAAGCTTTTGTGTAAATAAACGACCGCAGTCCTGTCCTGCCAACCACCAAACGAACGCAACGCCTTCAACTTGCAACTCAAACTCGAACTGGGACTGAGTTCTAGAACTGGGTCTGGGTCTCGTTTCGGGCAATTCATTCATTCAATTTACGCGACACCCCCGCTCTAAATTGAGGCAACATACCCCCCTCATACTTATATTCTATGCCAACAATTTATATTCAACTATATATAAAGAATCTATGGCATAGAGTATGTAATACTCTTTGGTTTGCCTTCCTTTTTAAAGTTGACTCGCGATATTCAAGTGCGCTTTTGACTGGCACATTTTGGCCACTGTTGCACGTGCAACGTGCTACAATTGCGGCCACGTGTGTTTTGATTTGCAGCAAATGCTCAAGCAGCAGCTGCAGACATGGGTAAGGTGTTTGTGGAACTCTGAAGCCCGCCGGGCACATGATGCAGCATTAAATTGCCGCATTGTGTCTCTGCCAGGCGGGAGATTTCTCTGCTATTTTTTATTTGATTAGCTTAGCGCCGCCACTGACAAAAGTCCTGCGGCGACGTGTGGCCGAAGGATTTGATGAACGGCGTCGTCGTCGTCGCACACACTTGATTAGTAGCCCTCACGCCCCGTCGACCGAAGGACGAGCGAGATGCCTTTTTAAGCTTAACGCTGTCAAAATATTTTTAGTAATAAATTCCTTTTAGCACAAGTCACAAAATAAAAATAATAAAAAAGCGAAACTGAAGCCACTACCGAGAGCCAGAAATTGAAAGGAAATGAAATGAAATGTAGAAAACGCAAAATAAATCTACTTTCAGCTGGCGGACAATGAATAACAGCAGGATAAATAGGTGAATGTGAATGTGAGTGTTGAATGTGAATGTTAGAAAAAAAACTCAAAAATGCACCTAAGATGTTCAGTTATGTGATTCTTTCAAGTAATTACCAATTAAATTTAATAAATAATAAGAAAATATAGGAAATATCGGATTTTATTCGACAGAAATTACTAATTATTTATTTTTTATATTTTCTTATTTTTTTTTTTTTAAATTAAATTTTTATTTTTTTTTAAATTTCCAACTCTCATAAAATCGTCAAATCTCAACAGATTTCCACGCGGAATGTGTTTTTGATCATAGTTTGACTTCCACATTGATTTTGCATTTAAATTTAAACATTTCTGAAAATTTCAATTTTTTCAAAATTTTACATACCTACCCCTATCACTTTTTGCAAAAAATTTGAAAAATTTAAAATCATGAAATTTTATTTTTAATCGATTGCGCATGTTAATATTAGTATAAAAAGCTATTTCAAAACACATTCTGAGCGGTTGTTCAATATTTATGGGCAAAAATCAACAATAAATTGACCTAGAAAAATTTCAAATGCTACAGAATATTATCTTTTTAGTCATTAAAAATTTGTATAAACTGAATTGATTTTAATGCGAAATGTTAAATTTTTCTCTGATTTAGTTTGTAGATTGATTTTAAAGTTCATTTCAGATAGGATAACATTTTTTTCGATTTATTTTTCATATTTTCCATACCTTAAAAAATACTTGAAATTTTATATTTAATTGTTTGCTGCCAACAAAATTAGTATAAAGTACTGTTTCATTTATTACGAGTTATATTTTCACTTTAAAATCAAAAATTCTATAAAAATCTGACTTTATAAAGCTTTCCAATTCAATATATTCAAATACTTAAAGCAGTCTCCATTTAAATCAAGTTAGTAAAGACCTTATATATTCAATGTGTATTATTATAATCAAATAATGACACCTGCATCACACTTAATACAAATAATATTTTACAAAAAGACTTCCCAAACCCACACAGCTTCCAACTAGATAATAAGCCCCACTAAAAGAATAACATTTGTCAGGTCAATGACCCAAACAACTAAATAAGTAAACAACCAAACAACCAAACAACCAAACAACTAACACTTGAAACACCCACGGCATTTAAATTGGCCAATGTTGGATTATATTTTAAGCGCCATTTAATCAACGCTTGCAGCTTTGCTTTGTATTTAATTTGTCTTGAAAATTAGAATTTTAAATGATTTTCATGTGTTGTGGTGTCTGAGTTGATTTTGCATATTCAGTCGCTGTCGCTGTCTCAGTCAGCAGCAGTCGCAGCAGCGGCGTCTCTGTATCTGTGACGTCATCAGCATAATAAGCAAGCCAACATGCACGTTAATTATACGCCATGTAGTACGCTCGCCCATTTAACTGTTGCCATCTCTTTCATTTTGCAAATTATTAATATGTTTTTTTTTTTGCTGTTTTTTTTTTTGTTGTTTTTGTGCCCCGTCTGCACGCTGTCTGGGTCAGCAGAGTTGTCGAGTCTGTTCGAGTCTGCTGAGGCTCAGCATAATTTAATTTTGTTGCACGTTGGCAACAACGTCATGAAACGAGATAGAGAGACAGATAGAGAGAGAGAGACAGACAGAGACAGAGAGTGGAAATTGAAATTCAAATTTTCTGTGTTGGCTGCCAAAGCAACAAAAAAAATGAAGCGTTTTTGCGGGAAAAGTGAAAATTTAAATGCGCGCCACACAATTCTGCAGCCAACGTTAACGTCGCTGCCAGCGTCGCTGTCGCTATACCGCTCACACTCAGCCGGGCCAGCCGGCCGGCCACTTAAACTATTCATTTATACAAATTAATTCAATTATGCGTATTACGTACGCGCCTGTAAAGCGCAGTCGCCGGCATCTCTGCCCCGCTGCCCCGTTGCCCCTCTGCCACCTCTCTCCGCCCCGCTTAAAGTGTGCACCCCCCTCCCTACCTCTTCACGACCTTTACAATTTCTGCTCGCGTACGAAAATTTCACTTTAACTTAATTGTTCAAGTTCAAGTTCAACGTAACATAATAATGCCATATATATATATATACTTATACAACAGACTGTTGCATTTTGTGGCAGCTCTGACGGGGTAGAAAAAAAAAATTATAATAAATTATTATTCCTTTTCGTTTGATTTTTATGCAGATTTCTGTTTTTTTTTTTTTAGGCATTTCGTTTGGGTATTTTTGCTTTCTTGAGGTTTTCTTAAAGGCCTGCAATTTGTTTGTTATTGTTTAAACAAGTGTTGTTGCTGTTGTTGTTGTTGTTGTTGTTCTGGTTGTTGCTGCTGTTTAAGCAAACCGCGTCTCATTGGATTAAGTTGCTGTTGTGTGATTTATGAGCTACTGTTTCGTCTGCCAATTGCCTGATTGGAAATTCTCCTCGAGGCGATTTTTAGCAGAGAAGTGAAATAAGAAACTTTAACGCATGATTCATTAGACAATGCTGCATGAGAGAGGTTTACATGTTGAATTTAATTCAAGAAGTTTTTGATTATAATGTATAGTTTAAAAGCGACTTCATCTATGCTATGTATGCAGCTGATTTATTCTTTAATAGCGCCTATAAAATTCAGTCAAAAAGTAAGCCTACACAAAAGCTTAGAAGAAAATGCCAGAACTAAAATATAAATATATAAAATATATATTTGCTTCTCTATAAAACAAAAAAACTCCACTGTGTAAATACGCTCAAAGTTTAACCTTAAAAAATTGACTCTCTAATATTAATTGATGACTTTTTACATGGCAACTTGAGCCATCAAAGCGATTTAAATATTGATTTTTTTTTTTGCAGCTAATTCTTACTTTTGCAGCAGCTTTTGTTGACTTTCTAGTATTTATTTCTAATACAACACATAAAATCAACACTTTCTTTTGTATTTGTCATAAATATTATAGATGACAGCTCTAAAATTGTCTCTCAAGTTAAATGTTTCACTTCCTGCCGCTGCTCGCAGGCTCATCAGAGAAAAACACACACGACCACCCGATAGCAACTTGCAACCTGCTGGCAACAAGACAACAACTGCAACTGTGCAACAGCAACATTGCAACTGCAACTGCAACTGCAATATTCCCGCAGGCTTTAGCTAGGCAATTCGAAAAGCGAAATGACGACGACAACAACTGCGACAGCGACAACGACAACGACAACAGCAACAGCAACAACGGCAACCTGCAACGTTGTAGGCCATTTGATTAACAAATGGCCAAACGCAAACGAAATTGATCGAAATTCGCCAAAGGAATACAAGACAAGGATGTGGATGCGGCTGAGAGACTCAAGGAAGCAGGAGAAGTTGAAGCACAGGCCTAGAAAAGCCCAAGTAAATTATGGCAAACAAGTTTTGGCCGGCGGGCAACAATTTTGTCGCTGCTTGAAATGGCAAAACTCTGACTTAACATAGCATCAGTACACTCAAAAAAATTAAAAAATAAATAAATTAAAAATTAGAACTCACTCTAAATGCAAAGAATTGTGTATTAAATTATTGGCATAGCAAAATCAGGCAGAGTTTATTTTTTTTTAATAACAGCATAAGAAAGTTAATTTTTGTTATTTATATATTACCTAAAATAATGAAATAACAACTAAATTAATTGTTGAGTTTCAAACTTATCAAATTTAAAAAAAAATAACATATTGAAATTGCATTTAATTAATTAAAATAAAGTTCCTCAGAAAAAACGCATTTAAAAATGTTAAAAAAGCAAAAAATCGTTGTTAAATTAATATTTCTTTAAGTTATTTTAGCAACAGTTTAAAAACAAGAATATTTAGTGGTCTTAAAATAAAAAATTTAATATTTGTTTACTCTAAATTTTAATAACATTTTCTTGAATTTAACATTATTTTAAAATTTTCTTTTAACTATTTTTTTTCAGTTTACCTAATTTTAGTTCAATTTTTTTTTTTATTTTTTTTTTTTTTGCAAATTAGCCCATTTAAACATTAATTTTTTCAAGTGCATGTATATAGTACATGAACAGATATCTGGCCAGATAGAATCGCTTGGGCCAGATGTAGAGAGTAAGAGAGAGGGAAGGAGGAAGTTCGGGATGTTTGTCGCTTAACTGGCGACGCCAACGAGAAGAGATTGCTGCAATTAACGCTAATTAAATGCGCTTCAGTTTATGTTTCATGTGGCGATATTTCAGTTGTCTAGCGCGATAATTAAATCGCTTGCCATTTGCATAACAAATTTGCCAGGAGACGCGGCTAGGAGCAGCGGCCAGAGCCTGATAGTCAAATGGGTTCAAGTCCACGCATTTGTTTGTCTTATGGTCAGGATTGGGATTGGGTTTAGCTTTAGAATTGGGAGGGAGTATGGGCAAAAATTTCACTTTCACTTGGCCCGTCAGTTTTGGCTGAAGGCGAAAACTTTGTTGGCGCGTTCTGCACAGCGCAACATCCTTTGCATACGGAAACAGGCAGCAGGACGACGACGACGACACATTGTCCTCGATTCAACTCTTTGGCGCTGCCAACCTGACCGAAATACAAAATGGTGCCGCCAAAGAGCGAGATGGCAGCTGTGATGACGTCGACATCAGCGAACGCTGCTTGCATTCCAAAGATGGATTTTAATATTCTGCATGTGTGGAAAGGTCGAGGAACTTGAAACTCGTAGCTACTACCAAACCAGGAAGCCTGTCACTGATGTTGTATCCTCCTTTTATTTTTATTAGCCTGCTGCTGCTGCTGCTGCTGTAGTTGTTCCTTATTTCTTTTTTAGACGTCACCTTGATTTTGCTGGCAATGACCATGAATTTGCTTTAAATATATATATGACCATGTGCATAGCCCACTTTGCATGTATATATAAAATATCCTTGAATAACGAGCTATGCGCATTTTACAACACATTATTTAAGCTCTGGCCAACACTGGGCACTCGGATTATGCTGTTGCTGCCACAATTTGTAGCCTGTCATTGTTGTGGTTGTTAAATTTTGATTTGAAAATATGGAAATAATAGCACAGGACACACACACAGAACAGGAACGAGCACACACAATAAGAATGAGACGAAGCGGAAAAAGCACAAAATTAAACTTAAATGCTACAGGATGCACGGCTGGAGACCAGCACAGGACAAAGGACACACTGGTCAGTTCAGAATGCGAGACAATGCCAGTTAATATATGAAGATATAATAACTTCCGGTAATTTCAATTTTATGAGTGCGTCTCTGTAGCTGTCATGTCAAGCTTTGTTGAGCCTGCTTCAGCCAGTGCATATATCAAAGATCCTGGAGCAGGAGATGGAGCTTGGAGTGTGGCACTTGGACAGCCACTTTTGGCTGGACAAACCAGCTTTAAGCCAGGGACATAGGCAAATGAATTGGCTTTTGAAAAGCGTGAAAAATTTGTGAAAAAAATATAAAAACTGCACATGTCAGAGAAAGGCAGTTTCTCAGTTTCTCCTTATGAAGGCGGGGGCATGACGAAACCCAGGTCGAAGCCTGTCAGTGGCAAGTCAACTTCCAAGTCATTTTACTTTTCTTTTTTTTCTCTTTTTTTGTGGTATGTGTGTTTGCGGCACGGCTGAGTCCAAGCTGGGGCATTGTAGAGCTTCTTCAGCGGCTGTGGCTGCTGCTGCTGCTGTTGCCTCGACACTAAGAAGCAATAAACCTAAAGGGAAATGTAATAAACGAGAAAATCTTGTACGTGACCAACCGCACCAGGGGTGCACAACCCAAGGCACAGGAACAGGGCCAAGGCATAGCTTCAGTGTGCTTCTCTAGCCATTCAGGGTGGGATTGGGCAAATGGACTTTTACTGAAACGAAATTGCAAAAGAAACGAAATAAAAAAAAAAACGAAAACAACAACTACGCCAGCGGAAGCATTTTAAAGCGTAACAAAAAAAAATTGAAATTCAAAAAAAAGAAGAAGAATACAATATATATAGTATAAACGAAATATTCCTAATCGATAACGTGTGTGTGCGTGGCAAAAACGTGGCCCACACGAACGGACACACAGAGTCAAAAACAGAGTCAGTGTCACACTACTTAGGCACAATTTGGTTGGTTATGGCAATGGCACTCCAGAGACCGAAGACCGAAGACCAGTACCATGCCCCTGCTGCCCACAGTCTCTCTCATCCTTAAATCGATTTCACTGAAGCGTTTTGGCTCAGCTCCCAAAAATTCTACGAATGAATTTTTTGTTCGCTTTTGGGGCGTTAAAGAAACTTTGGGAGCCTTAGCATCGCTGATAAGCCAAAGACAAAGCTTAAAACTAAAAGGAAGTATTCAATAGAGTTGTATTAAATTGTTCAGAATAAATAAAAAAATATAGAACTAGAGAGCTGAATAAATATAATAAATTTAGGAGTGATCTTTCTAGAGTTTATTGCTGATATTGTAGAAATTAAAAAAGCGAATGAAAAATGATTTAAGCTGAAGTTTAGCGAGGTAATTCTAAGGCTTAAACTTGAGCTAAAATATAAGACACAATTAAAATAAATGAATCTGAAATTTTACTTATTATTTATTATTTTTTAATTTATTTATAAAATTGAAGAGTCAAAGTTATAAATTAAAATTAGCTGACTAACAGAAACTGCGAAGTAAAAGGGATGTTGATAGTTTCAAATTAAAATCTAAATTTAAATGGTTTTATTAAACAAATGGTTTAAATAACTAAAAAATTAAATATACAGCTAAGCAACAAAAATATACAAAATGATAAAATGTGAACAGCGAAAACTGAAAATTTGATCTAAAAAATCAAACTCAATAAAATTATGAAAAAAGCAACGTAGAAACTAAAGAAATTTTTTTTATTTTGTGAGTTATTTCATTTTATTTTATTTTATTTTTATTTATAAAAAAAATGAATGAACTAAAGATTTCAGTTGGGAACGAACTATAGAATCGAATTTGAAGATCGTTTGAACTAAAGAATGAAGAAATTAAAGAAAAAAAAACAACTTTAACAAACCAATACCAAAAATTGGAACTATTTAACTTAATCCATCAATTGAACCACAAAACACAACTCCAGCAGCTAAAACCAAGACTGAAGTCTTACGTGGAAATCAAAATCACAATTCGTTTTGGCCATATGGCCAACATAGCTAAGCTGGCTATAACCAACTGACCAAACGAGCCAGCAGACATTTGAGCCTTAACTGTGATTTCTTTTTAATGGCGTGACACTAGACAACAACAGCAACAACAACAACAACAACAACAAGACAAACAACAACAAGCTGCACAACAAGGCTTAATTACTCAGTCGAAAATCGGGAATCGACAGGCAAAGACAGGCAGGCAGCCAGGCAGCCAACGATCGCCTGGAACACCCAGGCAGGATCTGCATTTCTGGCTGATTCAACGGCCAAGATTTGCATGTGGACAGTCCATGTCCATGGCCAGGCACTGTTCCTGTGCCCCTGCCCGCCCAGAAGGGGAGCTAACAGTAAAAAAAAAAAACAGTAAAAAACCATTAAACGACCATAAAAATTGTAGCCAGGCTTTGGCTAAATTGTCATAAGGCGATTTGTACAATCGCGGCCATTAAACTGAAGCGCATTGTTAATAAAGCGTAAGCAACAAAAAAAAAAAAAAGTGAAAAACTTTGCATAGAAAAAAAACAGAAGAAAATATAAAAAAAAATCAAGTTAGAAATTAGTTTTCCCGACTATTAAATATGCTGTTAGAAGACTGCAAAAAAAAAGTTATATTTTTTAAGGATATTATATACACAAAAAAAGTAAAGAGTTTAGAAAATTCAATTAAAATTTTCCGTCTATTCTATGGAATTGTAGAATTGCATAGGAATAAAATAAAATAAATTACAATAAAATAAAAAATATTAAATCAAATATTCCCCTACTTCTCATACTCAATTTACAGTCTCCAAAAATGTAAAATAAATTTTGTAACTCTAGCTAAGAAATGTAGAAAGATGTTTTTTTTTAGTTTTTGATAAATTTTGGGCTCGCCGAAGTTTGTGACAATAAAAAATTAAAAAATAATTAACAAAATTTGTTACTCTGGCTTTTTTATCATATTTTAAGCGGAATAAAACCAAAATACCCTTTTCACTTTCAACTATAGAGTACAATAAAAAAAAATCCTCCCCCAAACAATTGCTCAGTTCCAGTGCGCGACAATTTTAATTTAATGATGCGGACTTAGTCCTTGTAATGGCCGCGTGTCCGCTTCCTCATCCTCACCCACATCCACATCCTTGTGCTCGTCCTCTCTCTCGCTACGTTTGTTAAATTAACAGACGCGTTTGTCATTGGGCGCAAAGAATCAAAAGAAAGCAGCGCAAAATCCAAATAAAAATAAAAAACAAATAAAAGCATATGGAACCAACAAAAAAAAAAAAATACAACTGCAAATTAATTTAAATGATTTTTATGATGTCATTGCGCAACTGAGCCAAACTCTATGACAAAAAAATAAAAAAAAGCAAGAAAATGGGCGTCCCCAAATTGAAAAAAACAATTTAAATATATAGAGACATGCATACATATTTATATATATTTATCTTTTACTACCAAAGCGAATAAAAGACTTTACAAAAATAAACAACAAAATCGAAATGTTGCCCTTTAGCTGCTGCAGTAGCTACGAGCGGTAACGAAATTCACGGTAGGAGATAAAAATGTAGCAAATCGAAGCGACGATCAACAACCCGAGGTGCCTGGTAGGTTGGTAGGAACCCAGCCTCTCTATAAAGCTGGTAGACCGCAACCAAAGACCATGCCCAACAATTGGATGCACAGCCAGCAGCGGCAAAACATACAGCAGATAAAGTGCAAGTCAAGTATATCGAAGCTTTAAATACACTGCATGACAACAAATTTTGTTTCTTAATTTAAGATATAGAATATATGGGAATTTAATAACTTTTTATTGATTTTTTTTATTATTTAAATTTGTACCTTAAATCGTATGTTTTTAATTAATGTTTTTAAAATAATGTTTTTATAATTTTCTATAATATTATTGTGATATATCATCAAACTTATGTACACAAAATAACAAAGAAAAAAATTTAAATGCTTTGCCATAGTTCAGAGAAATCGATATTATGTATTTAGTTTAATAAAATCTTAGATACATATATAATATAAAATATACTATAATATTTCAGGATGTGGGATCCTGGAAACTGAATAAACTTATATTTCCAATATTTATTAAAAAATTGCATTTTAAATTGTATTTTTCGATTTAAAAAAAAAATAAATAAAAATGTGACAATAATTAAATTTCGATTTTTATGTTAAAAACTTTAAATTTCTCTTATTTTTCAACTATTATAATAAAAATCAATAATTAAACTTCCTTGCCAATTTGTATTTTCGGCTAAAAAAAAATATGTTATTGTCAATTATAATAAAAAAAAAGTCCATAAATAATTCTTTACTTATAATTTTTATAAGAGTTGCAATTCCAGATATTATACCTTTTGTTAAAAATCGTAAACATTGAGCTATCAATACTCACAATAATAATATCCAAAAAATAAGTCGATAACTGTAAGACTCTTCAAATATAAACAACATATCATATGCCCAAACTTTAATACCCTTGATAAGTGTATTATAAATGCGCTTTGCTTTTGGGTCTGCAAGGCAACGAAACTGAGACAAATGTGATAACCACGCAGCGATATACGATGCAGAGTATTCAGGTCCAGAGCCAAAAAGACACGACGCCAATGATGACGACAACAACATTGAGAAGCTGCAAGAAGCTGAGAGGAGGCAGCTTGCAACTTGCAACTTGCAACTTTCAGCCTGCAACGGGGAATCATTTCATGCACGGCCACTGAGAATTTATTGTCGATTTGCGAGGTGTATCGACAAGGCAACTGCTACTGGGCACAGAATGCAGCATGGGTTGATGAGGATTGAGAGTTGACCGATGAGGGGGGGAGAGGACTTGAGCCTGAGCCTGAGGTTTGGGGGCGCTCCTTTGGCCTCCTATCGGGCAGAGTAAATCTGCATCCGAAAAAAAAAGAATCTTGTGCTGAGGTTTTAATTTGTACGCCGCTGCTCTCCTGCGCCAAGGTGATGAAGTTACTGGGACTCGACTCTGGCGATCCTCTTCTTCCTGCGACTGCACACACAACAGTTGCCTCCTGATGTTGCGCACTGATAAGCGGACGGGTCGGGGTTGCCAAGCGGCTGCCAAGTGGTGGCAAGTGGCACACAGTGTGGTGACTCCAACTTCGACTTTTACTCTGACATTGTTGCTTCAGCTCTTCCGAGTCTCTGTGGTGTGGCTAAGTTTAAGTTTTTTTTTTTTTTTTTGCTATTGGGCTTGCGGCTTCTTGGCATGATGATAAAGCCTCCAAAAGTGTGGATTATTTCATTTTCCAACGTTTTGTAGCCGCCTGTTGACTGTCCTGCTGCTGTCCTGCTGTCCGGTTCTATGTTGTTGTTGTTGCCCCTTTACCAGCTGCTGCTGCTGTTGTTGTTGTTGTTTTGCGGGTAATGAATAAATTTGCGCAATTTGTTAAGTGAATTCCTTTGTAGCGCGATTTTTTACGAATTCGTTCGCCTGTCTTTTGGCCTCTTACTAGTGGCGCTTTTATTGTGCAACCAAAGGGGGCACCAAGGGGCAGAGGCATCTGCTTAGAATGCGGCATAAGAAATAGGCAGCGATCTTGTGAGGTGTTGCAAAAATGGAATACACTGTAACAGACTGTGATTTGTGATTTTAATGAATGATATTTGATCTTTATTTATTTGAACTTAATTTCTTGTTTTCATAACTTTTAATTTAATAAAAAAAAACCCAACTTTCTTCTAAAGAAAAAAATAGTATCAATTTCTAACGAAAATCAAATTCAAGTATAAGTAAAATTTTGTGTTAATTTAACATTTTCCTAATATTTTTATTCCCGAAAACAATTAAACCATAATTTGCAGAATATAATAAAAATACTAATATAGAATTCGTATAGCTTGGATAAAATGGAAGAGCACTTTAATTAAAAGATTTTATTTTAGTTTATTCAAAATCGAATAGAAAATTATTTAAAATAATAAAAATTTATCAGAAAAATATATCTGCTACCTACAAATTTTTTGTTTCTAAGTAATTAACAGATTATTAAAATATTGTAATAAGGACACAAAAATAATTGAATTTAAATACAATACGTTAAAAGTCAAAATGTAAATTTATAAAAATTCTCTATTACTGTCAAAATTATTAACAATTTTCAATTTTATTTCTCTTTAAACAATGAATAATTTAATTTATTTATTAGACAAATTAAACCTGGTATTTAAAACCAAGATTATTTTTTAAATTAATCTAATTTTTTGATTTTATTTAAACTATAAATTATTTATTTTATTTAACTATACGGCAAAATTGCTCTGCGATTTTTTGTTAATTTATAATTAATAATATAAAAACTTTAATAAGCTGTTAGTCAATCAACAGCATTCTAGTTTTATAAATGTGTAAAATTATATCATTTAACACTCTGTGAACTTGTTTAATCTCAATTTTATCATACAAGAAGAACATCAGTTGCAACACACCACAAAACAGATGTGGCATGCAACTTGTATAGTCACCTCATTCTCAGCTCTCTGCTCTATTCAAGACCTAACCCTATAGCCTTGTATTTCCCATAAAATCTTAGCACTTCCGCTGCATACTTGCAACTAGAAGAACAGCAACCCTGGTTGCATTGAATGTATGCTCTTCCTGCAACAATTTCCGCTTTGGGTGCAGCAAAGTCGAACAAATTCAAATTAGAAAATCCCAACATAAATATCTATGCATGCGCATAGTACGACTTGTACAACAATAGATGTCGCTGGCTGTGATTGCAACGTGCAACGTTTGGCAACGTTTACAAGCGGCAACAGCAACAACAACAACAAGTATCACTCACACGGAAGGGTTGCAAAATGCACCCCTGTGTTCCTGTGTTCCTGTCTGTCTTCCTGTCTATCTATTTAACTCTCTGTCTCGCTCTCTTTCCTGTGTGTGTGATTTTTGTTGGAATTCAAAAGATTTACAAATACTTGTGCAGTCCTTTGGCTGTTGCGCTTCGAACTGCACTTAAGTTCATCCTTCTAGGTTTTGGCTCTTTAAGTGCCAACCCCCGTAGAGTATCCTTGGTTGCTCCTTGTTCTCCTGAGCGCGCTGAACCAATAAAAATGTACGTCCAAGTCATTTTTAAAGCACATACTTGTTGTCAGCACAAAATTTTTACCTCTTCACTTTGGGCTGCTGCTTGTTATCCTTTTTAGCGGGATTTTACTTTTTTTTTGTATTTTATTTTTTATTTTTTACAGCACCCCAGCGTCTTGTCAGCGCTCCAAAATGTTTGTTTTGTTGTGTTTTTCTCTTCACTGTATTTGTCTTTGCTTGGGTTTTCTGCTTTTTATTTATATATATTTCTCGATTTTTGTTTATTTCGCTGACGAGGCAAAAGGCGCAGAAGAGTCGAGTCGAGCACGCCATGAAATTGTCAATATAGCAGAGAGAAAGTGGGCATAAAAAACACAACCAGGACGCCGCACCCACTGTGGAGGTTTTTTGTTTTTGCCTCCTTTATTTTTTTTATGGCGAGAACCTCAGCGTACCACTTTTGAGAAAGGGTTAACAATGGCGCTGCGTCCAGCTTCCTCACCTCGCCCAACAACAACAATTGCCGCTGTCATATGCAAAAATCGAAAGGGGAGGTGGCAAGGGGGCATGCGATAAGGAAGCAGGACTTGCCAGGACCTGGAGCAACTGGCAGCAACACTTTTGATAACATTTTATTACAACGTACTCGTCGTAGGTGTGATTTTTATGGTTTTTGCTATGCTCAACGATTTCTTTTTTTTTTTCTTTTTTTTTTTTTATGTATGCCCCCGGAAATATCATCGTTGTCGTTGTTCTTGCCCCATCTACATTTTTTCTATCTATGCTGATTGCATTGGGTTTGTTTTACTGGCCTGGTTAGATGGGACAGACAGCCCCACCCCCAACTAAATGGGTTGATTGCTACTTGGGGGAAAGGGTGAGACAATCATACATAACAGACCGTATTTGATAAAAAAAAATAAAAAAAAAAAAAAATAAAGTAAAATACGCTGATTAGAAAAGAATAAAGTGTTTTTCCACTTACCCAAAGTTAAAGGTTTATCCTGGAGTTCAAAAAGGTTAAGGGCTTAGAGTTGGGCAACTGAAAAACAATAATATTATTTAATTAATATAAATTATAATAAATAATGAAATAGAATAATCAAAAAAAATGTATAAGAAAAATCGAATAAAACTAATTAAAATTAAAATAAATCAATTAATGAGACAAGACGTAAACAAAGCGATAACTCAGACTTTCCGGAAAAATACAAGGCTTAAATGGAATTATCTATTCCAAATCCAACTTGAAAACATACAATAATATAGATGCATTTTTTAAATTAAATTCAATTTTAGAATATCTGTCTTTTATTTAAATAATAAATAAAATAGTGCGATAGCTCAGACTTTCCGAAAAAATAAAAGGTTCAAATGAAATTAACTATCCCAAACCCAACTAGATAGTATAATGCATTTTTTAATTAAATTCAATATTAGAATATCTATCTCTTATTATTTAAATAATAAATAAAATAATGCGATAGCTCAGATTCTCCGGAAAATATAAGGTTTAAATGGAATTATCTATCCCAAACCCAATTCGATAGCATACAATAATATATACGAATTTTGTAAATTAAATTCAATATCAATTTCTGTCTTAAATAATAAATAAAATAATGCGATAGCTCAGACTTTTTTTTATTAAAATTGAATATTAGAATATAGTCTAGTAAATCTTTTATTTAAAAATTCTGTAGAAAACTTAAAATGAGCTTTATACTAAGGATTATAGTGGCTCTACTATTTCCAACATACCCTGCAAGAACAGTTCAACTAATTTAAGCTGTATTCCCATTAGTTATATTATAATTATACAATTATTGTTTTATAATAAGTTTAACCATATATTTTATAGTTTTTTTTTTCCTTGCATGAATTTCATTTAAACTTTGCACTTTAATCAGCCTGCCAACCATAACAATCAATTGTATTGCATTTTATATAGAGTCTATATAATATAGTATATGTAGTAGAAAACCCGGTTGTAATTTGTCAGCATATTGCGCCTGCTCTCCATTTGCTAATTAAAAATTAAAAACACAATCAAACAATAAATCACTTGCAGTATTCAATTCAAGCTCCCATGTCAGTTTTTCTGTTGATTTTCACGCCAGCATGCAATTGCAAATGTTTTTCCATGTTTTATATTTTTTTTTTTGTTTAACGCGCAGCTAAATATTAATATCAATATGAATTTTACAGCCTTTCGCTCAAGTTTTTTTTTATGTTTATTGTTTACATAAAAAAAAAAAACAAAGAGACAACAAGAGCCGCAAGCCACTTGAATTATTCATATGCCTAATACAAATACAACAAAAAACCAAAATAAATTATAAGATATTCCAAACAGCAGCAGCAGCAGCAGTAAAAAAATAAAAGACAGACAACAAATAATTATTCATTATTATGTACGAGATTTTGCGCGCATATAAAAAAAAAAGGCGTTTGACCAATAAGTTGAAACTCCTGCCGCGCCCCTCTCTCTGCACAGAGCTTTCTAGTTTAGTGGGTCAAGAAATCCAGTTTATTAACATTCAAATTAATACATACAAATGACGTCTCTTTGCCTTTATGGTGCATAATAATTAGTTGAACGGGGCAAGAAGCGCTGGGCGCTAATGCGACTGATGTTGCGTTGGCTAAAAAGGATCTCCTCTCACAACAAAACAAGGAGCATTAGCATAAAATTAGAATTTGTAATTGCGGCGGCGCAACAGGCTGTATGTATGCCCCTAGATGTGGCATGCGTCGCGCGCTTTACTTAATTAAAATGCAACCATAAAGCGAGTCAGTCGTCAGAGGCAGCGCCTGCGCAAAAGGACAATGCGCACAGCTTTTGAATTATTCAAATGGCAGCAGCCTTTTTTTTGACTTTTTTGATTATGCGCATAATTTTTGGTTTTAGGATAACTCGAGCAACATTTGTTATGATTTGCAGCAGAGACAAGGCGGCGCGAGCCACATGATTAAGCCATAACAATTAGCCAAACAGGAGTTGCATGTAGTACAACTATGTTAGGAAAAGCACAGGCCATACTGTAGCTTTAGTCCTTTTGTTCCTTTTTTGGCTGGCTGTCAAATCGAATCCTGCCACTGATTCGATTTCCATGCAATTTTCATTTGAAAGCACGACCATAAACTATGCCGCCAGGTAAAAGGGTAACATTTATTTTATTTTTTTTTTTCTGTTTCAAGTTGGTTACAAAGCTCGAACGCTTGTCGCAGCACAGCATTTGCATGTGTAAAGTCATAAATAACGAGACAACATAACACTTAAAGCATACACATATACAGTTACAAACAAATAAGAGTGTTAGAGTGTAGTATAAGCGACTAAGCGATACCCTGTACCCAGTATTTTAATCAAGCAGTGCCAAGCAGTTCAAGGGCAACGCCTGAATTGCGAATGACTTTGGCTGCCTCTATATGTTTATATCGATAACTTCTGTGTTTATTGATCAATTATTATGAAAATTTAGCAGCATATTCATAATAATGTTAATATTGCGTATGCCAATTATTAAAATCATAACTTTAAAAATGTGCCTGTTTTAATCGATTAAAATTCGATTAAATTTCGATTGAAATTTTAAAGAAATTTCAACTGCGTATAATATTAAATTTGATGTCTCTAGCTGCTATAGTCTCTGGAATCTGTGTATTCATAAAGGCAGACAGACGGACGAACAGACAGACCGCCAGGGCACGATCGACTCGACTATTGTTCCGGATCAAAAATATATATATATTTTATATGATCTTAGATGCCTCTTTATTCCTGTTACACACATTTTCACAGTTGCAAAAACCCCCTTTTAAACATTTCAAGGGGTACACAGGATGTAAAAAGGACATACACAATGGCGGCTATATCCTGGCGCTATCGAGATGCGTTGTATGACAGCCCAGCCATGCATGAGCTATGTAAGTACATACATATTTGAGAGGCGAGAGAGAGAGAGATTTTTGTTTTGGGAGCCTGTATCGTTTGGGGGTTTTAGTCTGGCCCAAGCTTATCAAATGCAAAATAAAAATGAAATTTATTTCGTTTAGGAACTTTGCTCGCGGGTTATGCAAAAGCAAGGATACCGAAACAGGGAGTAAAGTGTAGTATAACATAAATAAAAATAAGTAACGATGCGCCACACACAAATTGATAAAACAGTGAAAAGAAATTGCCGCACAGGAGGCAACACAATCATAACACAATAGAAGAGGAGAGAGGGGGCCAGGAAGTGGGAGTAAAGGATATTCAGAGTGGGAAATTATTGAACAAAAGCGTACGGCACAAAAATGTTTGAAATTGAATTTGATAAGAACGCTAAACAATAACAAAAAAAAAAGAAAACTTTGCAACAAGGTGGAATTGATGAATGCACTGCACAGATGCAAAAATAAAAATAATATGTGTATTTAAAATATATACAGGGTATACAGGATTTTTGTAATTTATAATTACGGATAGATTTTGTGATTTTAATTCACAAATTATTCATTTACGATTTGAAGTTTGAAAGAATGAAATCATTGAGAAAGATTACAATTTTCCAGATTAAAGTTTATTAAAAAATTTATTAAAAATCGTCAAAAAAAAAACAGAAAGAAAAATTAAGAAATTAGGTCTGAAGTTATAGAAAC
This sequence comes from Hirtodrosophila alboralis, assembly GCA_035043045.1. NCBI lineage: Eukaryota > Metazoa > Arthropoda > Insecta > Diptera > Drosophilidae > Hirtodrosophila > Hirtodrosophila alboralis. Next base: position 670,612 of record JAWNNH010000369.1, read on the forward strand.
ACTTTGATCACTTTGATAAAAACTTATCATATATTTATGAAATTATTTATTAGATAGTCAGCTTTCCTTTTTATACATTAAAATTTAATGTTGTGTAATATTTTTTTCTCTAAAATTAGAATCCATTTAATTCATTTTTCTTGAATCTGAACCATCATAAATTTTAGTTTAAAATAAGAAATATAGTCTATATGAAAATACCTATAAAAACACAAAGTTTTCTAACACATATATTTAATTTTAAAGCAAATGAATTTATTTTGTGTCGAAATTTCTCAAACTTCCTGTAATTCTTTCACAACCCAAGTACAGCTTGTAACAAAAACTTGCCTATATTGTGTATATGATTATCCTGCATAGCTTGCCAAAATTTGTGCAGGGCATATGAGTTAAAACCCTTTTTTGCATACTCTACCAAGCACACAACAGCGGCAACAAGAGTAGCAAACAGCAAAAATTTGTAACTGCCCCCCGGTAACAAGAAAAAAAGAAAGAATAATAACGAAAAAATTGAAAAGTAAAACTGAAAATAGAATTGGAAAATAGAAAACTGGCTACAATGCATCGGCATCGGCATCGACATCGACAGCGGCATCGAAATAAATTAAATTTTCTAAACGATTGTGCGACAGGGGCAAAGCACCTAAGGCACCAGGACCCTGCACCCAAATCCTTGGCAAAAAAGGAGTTGCCATCCGCAGGTTCACAATGGGATTGGGATTTGCATACGCGAAAATGTGACAGACCACCAAGTGTTGAGGAAACCTTAAAGATTTCCTTCTTTTCGCAGTCTCGAATTACGCAATAATAGCGATAAGGATGCGATTGAAAAGGAGTTTTGTGTTTTGCATAAATTAAAAATTAGCAAAAGGCGCAGGCACCCTCAAATCTCCAATCCCAGCCAAAGGTGACGCATTTATGCATAAATTAAGGATCAATACCGCGACAAGAAGAGAGGGAGCAAGAGCCTAGCCCTCTGGACCGCCTCGAATTTGCATTACAAAAGCAACTTGGCAAAAAAAAAGGTTTGCAAAAAGACGCAAGTTCCTTTTCCAGATAATAATAGGTCATCCATTAGATTCTGTTGTTGTCGAGAATTTCGCTGGCTGTTGACGTCGTCAGGCAAAACATATAGTAACACCAAAAAGAAACAACCCTTAAGATGCGTCCAGAGCTAAAGATTAGCGCTGAACCCAGACGACCCCGAATCCGACCCAAGTTCAAACTGGCAAACCTACGATCTCATCTCGATCAGACCTTTGATGTCACATTTTTGTGTTATTTATTTCAAGGCAGCGGCATTTGATTTGCATGAGAATGAAGAAAATTGATATTTGGTCTGGTCGGAGTTGTCTGCGCATTGCAGCGTCTTCTTTTCATTTATATTTTTAGGGGCACACGTGTTGCCTCAAGGGTGCAAGAATGTAAGGCGAATGCAAGGGTTGTTTCGGGAGGATCACCACATATTGTGAAAATTATGCAGATGAAGGCAGTCGAGCAACCTTTTTGCTTAAGGATGAGTATTCAAATGGGTTGTGTGAGATGAGGCTTCTTCATCCGCCAACCAAAAGGGGGTTGCTCTTAAGGTAATTTGCCTACGTAAAAAGATAGGGCCAGAAACGAACATCTCGGCTTGGGACCGGGCACCTCTAATGGGATGACATCTGTGTGTGCGTTGTGTGTAAAGGGTTTTTGCATATTATTTAATTTTCCCAAGCCCAGGAAGGGTTAAGCAGAAGATTTTTTATTTTTTTATATTTCTTTCCCATGGAAATTGCGCTAAGCACAAAAGACAATATTGATCGTAATATTGAAGATGCAATCAACTATGTAAAATGAATTTCGAATTCCCCCCCCTTGGCAGATTGTCTTTTGCATGCGAAAAATTTAAATTAATGTGAAATTTGAATGTGCAAAAAAATGTGCTGATCAAGGTTGGCCAGACAATGATAGATAGATTTTGATGGGTCTACAAAAGAGATGCTTCCTAAAAAAAAAGGAAGAAGATGATCATTGATGGCAGCTTTGCTATATTGATCAGCTTGTAACGTATTTTTATTTTTTATTAAGTATCTTCGAGATTTCTCACGCTTTTGGACTGTAAGTAAAGTTTATACGAAAGGGTTGCAACCCCTTTACACTGGGCTGCCTCCACGCTGCCTCCTACACTCTACACGTTGCGTGTGTTAAAGTCAAATAAAGCAACAAAGGCAAATAATAATTTAAAAGGTTTTGTTGACGTTTCGAACTGTGTTGTTGACTTTGCCGCGCGCGAACCAAACAGAAAACAGAAAACAGACAACAGCAAAAATCAAACAGTCAACACAGAACAGAACACAGAACAGAAAACTCAAACTGCAAGTGGCTGAGGTTGCGGCTGTGGCAACCACCCGCAACCACCGAGTGCAAACAGTGGCAGAGACAGGAGAGGCATTGATGTTTGACTCTTTGGTACAAGTTCCTGCTTCTGTTTCCTGCTCCTGCTCCTGTTGCTGTTCCTGCTTCTGTTCGAAACTCCTGCTTCTTGTCCTGTGCTTCATTATGATTATTTGCGGTTAAATTTTGTGGCGCTTTTAGACTCGAATAATGATTTGATACGGAAAAGGATTAAAATTAAGCATAAAACTTTGTCTGCCTGTCAACGCTTTGTTGATTAACTTTTTTTTTTTTTTATTTAATTTATTAACGCAAACACACACAAAATGCAAAATACTTAACGCGGGTCATGAACTTTACAATGAGTCAGAAACTCAGTTTAAGTCTACAGTCTCCTCTCTTAGGAGGTTTTTAAAAGACGCGTAGTTGTTTAACGACAACGACGTGTTGCTCGCACTCGTAGATTGCTATCTATCAGATACAGATACTGAGTATCTACAAGTAACAAAACGCCATTCAATGTGCGGGTGTTTTTTTGCTGGCCTAAACAATTAGCAGCCTCTCTCTGAACACACTAAACAACACGATGAGCAGTTAAAATTTGATAGTAAAAAATAGAAAATTATACAAAACAATGTTAGAGCTATAAATATGCATTTAAAGTGCAATAAAGAAATGATTTTTAAGTCGAAAATTAAAGATTAATGTGGCTATATCAAATGAGTGCTTTACTTTATTCTACACTCTACATTTCTATTTACATATAAAATACAGAGCAATTCGCATACTTATTGCCTTTTAGCTGATATTCTAGCTATTAGAAAAATAAAAATTTTTTAAGCAACAACAATAATTGCAATTACTTTTTAATTTCCCTTAATAACATAATTTCAAACTCTTAATAAATTATGTTTCGCAGTGTAAACCAATTTGCAGTCAATTTCTGTTATAACTTCCCTTTCTTTCCCTTTCAGATTCTTCCACTCAGGTGGGTGTCTTACGCACCCAGAAAGGTGTAAATCATGATCATGTCAATCATGAGGGCAGCAGCAGCAGTGTGCCCAACCTTTTGACGCACACCTCGACTCAAATTCACTTTTCATTCATTAAAAGGGGCACGAGAGCACAGCAATAACAATATGAAGAAAAAACTGTTGCAATTGTCGCGCCTACTTAAATCTCTATAGCAAAAAAAGAGGCATCCACAAAAGATCCCCAAAATGATCCACAGAGGCGGCAGTTTAAATAAAGCCTGTCTTAATGATATCCGTTGCCAAGGCTCATATATACCAAAGGCCGTGGGCTGCAAAGACTCTAAAAAGTCAGAAGACAGATCTCTTTGTGAATGAAAGACAGACAACGACGACGACGATGAAGTCTTGTAATGATGCTATCCAGACAGAGACTCGAGACTGCGATTCATTCATGAAGCTTGCCACAAAGTTGCGCTTTTATACACTTTTTGAGGGTATTATTACTGTGGCAGCAAATGTGTAAGGCATTGCAGAAATTGTAGAAACTCTCTGGCTGCTATAGGAAAAATAGTTTGTAAAGAAATTATGTGTATAAAAAACTCAATTTAACCCTAAATTATTAGAACTTAAATTACAATTTGTATATAAAAATTAATAAAATAATAAGAGAAAAGGAGTCGTTCTTCAACATAAAAATATAAATACCTGGCCTGGGAATTGTCGGCAATTAAAAGTTCTAATATGTTACATTAACAGACTATTGATTTGTTAGCTGGTAAACCTTTATGTTTTTACAAATATTTTGCTATATTTTAGGCATCTAGTAAAAGAGTATTTAATCTTCAGCACACTTCCAGAGTTCTCTTCATTCTTCGATTTTTTTTTCTTCTTTTTTTTTGTGTCTGTAATCAGTCCACGCAATAAAATTGTTTGCAAACCTGGCCGGGTTCTTGTTTTTTTTTTTTATTGGCATTGTCGTTGTATTAATGTTGTTGTGGCTGCTTTGAAGTTTTACTTTTTTGACAGTTTTCGAGGTGTGTGTGTGTGTATTATTTTTATTATATATTTTTTTTGCCAAGATCTTGTCGTCGTTGCCGACATCGTCGCTTTTCCTGCGTGGCAGTCAGTCAAAAGTCTGTCGAAGTCAAAGTCTCAGTCTCAGTCTCAGTCTGAGTCTCAATCACAGCCCCAAGACCGTGCCTCAAAAGATGTCAATTAAATTAATTATTGTTTTTGAATTTTATTTGTTATTTTCGTTTTTGTATTTTTTTTTTTATATTTGTCTCGTTTAATGCAATGTAAAACTGTTGCATGCCAAAACGCAGCCAGCAAAGGTCGTTGCCTAAATTCAACACCTAGACAAAGTTTCTTTAGAGCCAAATTATTTTATTTTTTTTAGTTTTTTTATTTTTATTTTTCGGCCAGACTTCAAAAGTATGTCAAGCATTTTATGCCCGCGTAATTCTTTGTTTAATTAATCGCCAGCCGCTGACATGTGGCTGGTTCCAGTAGAGCAAGCCAGTGTCGAATTAATCGAGGGTTGATAACAAGTCAAGAAATAACAAATTATTTATTAACTAGGCGAATAGCAGACACTCTAGTAAAATAGTCAAATAAGTAAAAATAACATTGGAGTTCGAATTTTACAGCAATCTTTGATTGCAACTAGTTCAAGATCATCATAAAAACCCATTTAAAATCTTTTAAAAAAAATAAAAAAAAAAAATAAAATAAACAAAATAAAAAAATAAAATAAAAAAAAAAAAAAAAAAAAAAAAATAAAAACAATAAAATAAAAAAAATAAATAAAATAAATAAATAAATAAAATAAATAAATAAAATAAAAAATAAATATGCTTAATATTTATGATATTTATTACTAGAAAGTATTCTAGAAAAGTGCAGCTGTACCCAGCTATGCAGCAAGGATTTTAGTGTAGATTAAAAATTAAATAAATTTAAATATTTAAGCTCGTGTATTAGCGAAAATATTTAAAACGAACTTTTATGAAAAAGTTGAAAAAAAAAATGATTAATTCACATGCCATTGATTAAATTACAAATTTTATCAAATACACAGACAGTCCGGCGAAAAATAACAATATTATAGAATTTTTCGTTTTAATTCATAATAAAGGAAATATAGCTTCTGCTGTTTACAAAATTGATTATCAATTATGTCGCATTTACTGCAGTTGAGTTTACTATATAAATAGTACAAATATTAAATTAAAAGACATTATTTTTCTGCAGTGTTGCCAATTGTAGTGTCAAAGTGCTTATACCCTTAAGCAGAAAAGTAAGCTAACAAGCTAAAGCCACTGGGATAGATAGCCCTGGCTAAAAAAAAACCTAAAGTGACTCCACTTCACAAAGAGTGACACATTTTCCGCCCCTGTAGGCGCGATATGCGCATAATTAATGAGCCTTTTATGGTTTATTGAACCGCAACACAGCAACACGAAAAAGTCATGGCTAAAATGGTCTAGCTGTTTGATGATAAGGTGGCCAACATCAGCGGGTTGCGCTTGGCTGACTCTTTGGCATGAAGAGACACAGGAGAGTGTAGAGAGACAACGCACTTGACTTGGAAATTAATGTAGCCTCCTTTATGGTTATTACACGTAGTATTTTTTTTTTTTTGGGCCACAGCTGTGTGAGTTTGCATGTTTGTTAGATATCATAGTTCCCAACCTCTCTCTCTGGGTAGACATTAGTTAGGCCCAAACGACGCTAAACAAAAGCTGCTCTAATTGCTTAATGTGACTTTCTCAAATCCGAAAAAAACTCTTGTATTCCAATCTGATTTACGCTCATAATTTCTATGAGCCATTTAAATTAATAATTTGTCACAGCGCAGCGAATGATAATCAACAAATTTTTATCAACATCTGAAATTCGCTTAATGAGAAAACCAGAGAGACACTGCAACAGCTAACCCTTCACACATTTGTTACACGCTGTACCCTTTGTAAAAAAAAAAATATAGGGTGAAAGGATTTGATAAAATGGAAGGTATATATGTAACAGACAGTTGAAGGTAGCTTTTAAATTAAAAAAATAAATATATTCCTAAATAACATACACAGTAGGAACGAACCAGGCCTGAAGTCCATAAATGTATATTAAATTTAATTTTAATTTTCAAATACTTTTGATTACTTAAAGCTTAATTACAGGATGTCTCTTAGTCATTCTTACTTATTTTATTTCCTTCTTTTAGAATTTAGAATTTTAATTTCAAGTGTTTCAACTGAAATTAATTTCTGCACACAACAAACCGCAACCCTTAACCCCTGTGAGCTAGCCCCCAGTATTCTGTGGGCGTGTTACATTTGCCAGATAGCGTCAATTGTTGTTGTTACTTTTGTCTTTTGTTGTTGCTCATCATCATCATTTTATTTCATTTTATTTTTCCATAAATAAACTGCGTTGATTGTCGTCTGGTCCTCGTTCCCCCCCACCAATCCCATTTGAACCCATAACCCTTTGCCCAGGGTTACAACAAGCAGCCCCTTGAGTGCTTTTAAGCTGATGTCGTTGCGTTGATAAAACTGCAGACACAACTCAAACATGGGCAGGTCCTGGCTGATTCGGCGGTACCGGTTGCCATTTGCCATTTGCCATTTGAAGGTACCAGCTTCAGTTCCAGCTTCAGTTCCAGGCACCGTTTAAGGTTACGCTTCGTATCTTTCAAATTGTTGCCAGTTGATGGGCAGCTGAGGCAGGATTGCAGGGGGAGACAGGGGGCGTGATAGTCGCATGTGTGCTTAACAGACCGTTTGCCATTTTTGCATACACACACACACACACACACACACATGCTGTGATTACATGTCGCCCACATACACATATATATTCCATATATTTAATTGACTGTGGACATGTTGTGTGGTGGGAGCAGGGGTAAGCAGGGGTATTCAAGGGGGCTTTTGGGTTCAACTCTGTGATTCTTGAGGTTTCTGCGTGTGGTTAAGTTTAAATACTCGACGGCCATCAACAGCGCATAAAACATTTAACAATATTATTATGCACAATATAATGTAGAAACTGAGTGCGTGTTGGGTTATGTGTGAATGAATGAATACACTCGTTGAGTGTACTATATGAAAATATCATTGCATAGCCACAGGCGTTGGGGTAACTCAAAAAGGGTGTCACAGTGGGTCAAGAAAGTGGTGAATCAGTACTTTAGATATTATATTAAAGCAAAGTTATAATGAGAAATAGTTAATGTAGGTTTTAAGTAACTCGCATAATTTATTTTTCAAAAGTACCTATATAAATTAAATTCCAGTAATCGATTAAAATAAATATTCAAATCGAAAAGAACTCAAAAAAATTATTTGCTGTTTTCTTAAATAAAAAAATAAATTAATCTAGATTACAAATATTCCTAGAAACTAATTACCGCCTTAAAATCAGTTCAGTTTTAACAAATTTATGGAATTTTAAAGTGTAGAAAGAGATTTTTTTTATAGAATTGGCATTTTAAAAGGAACAAATTTTTTTTGATTTTTTGACATAGAAACGGAAAAACCTGTCAGAAAATGTTTTGAAGCAGCTTTTTACACTAATATTGATGCCAGCAATCGATTAAAAGTCAATTTTTAAGATTATAAATTTTACAAATTTTTTTCAAAAGTTGATAGGGGTAATTATGCAAAAAAATGCAAAAATAGACATTTTTAAAAATGAATAAAATTTAAATGCAAAATTAATGTAGAAGTCAAAACTTGATTAAAATGCCATTCCGCATGAAAATTAAATAAGTTTTGACAAAGTTATGAGAGTTTAAAATTAATTAAATTTAAATTTAAAAAATGGAAAATATAGAAAGAAATATAATATAATAACTTAAAACTCATTGCAAAATACTTTCGACAATATTAAACTGCGCACAGATTATAAATAAACTATTGATGATAATTATAAATTCAAAATTAATTAATTTGACCAAATAAATAATTGCACAATTGTCAATAATAAACCCCGCTGTGTCTTTTTATAATAATCTTAATAAAAACTTGATTATAGTCATCACAATTGAATTTACAGCACTTCATCAGCATAGAGAAACCAAGAATGTAATGAAGCATTCACATTTAGCCATCGGCCCACATAGAAAGGCCAAAAGACCGCTACCGTCAAGGATGCCAACGTAGTACGAGTAGAGAAGACAAAAAATATACCCTAAGTTCAAGTGAGTCCAACGCAATTGCCTTACGCACGTACGCAGCTCAGTCATCTGCTTAACATCTATACAGAGTTTTTTTCTTTATGATTTTTTTTTTTTTTTTGGATCTCAGACAGGAAGGCAGACGTCAGTGACAGTCGCACAGCACAGCAGAGTACAGCAAAAGAAGATACCTTACCAGCAACACGTAAAAATTAAAACACCAACGCATTTTTTTTTTTATGAATCCCAACCATCCATCCAACAATGTATATTGCATTTTGCTTATAATCTCTACTTATGCTCTGTTTACATGGAGGAAAATAGGGTATGTTGAGTGCACGGTTTTCAATTTTAACTAGGAGCCAACGACCGAAAATAACAGTTATTGTTTAAATTTTTAAATAAAAAAAATCTGATAAAAGTAAAAGATTAAATTGTGTTTTAATTACACTAAATTGTTTATAATTTCAGAATTTTATAATTCAATTTAAGAGCGCTATTTTATTGACAATATTTTCCAATATTTAGTATAACAGTTAATGATCAAATTTTTAAATAAAAAAATCAGATAAAAGTAGACGATTAAATTGTGTTTTAATGACACCAAATTGTTTTTTATTTTTTAATTAAATTAATTTTATAATTCAAGTTAAGAGCGCTAATTTATTGACAATATTTTTCAATATTTAATATATTTCAATATATTTCTTATAATATTTTTTTCTTTCTATATTTTTCAAATTTTTCTAACTAGACTTAGGCAAATGTGTGGTATGTGTCTAACTGATGATCTTCTTGAAATATTGTATACAAAATACTTTAGTTCAGATTTTAAAGCTTCTAAATTTAATATATAAACTTCTAAAACCCTCTCCTTAACCCTGGCCATGAATAGGTATAAACTGGCATGAAAACAGAGTATACCGCACTCGGGAGCAATCAATTTCCCACTTGTTCTTTTTTTTTCTTTTTTTGGGGAGAACTTGGGCGAACGCAACGAATTGTATTGAGTGCCACTAAAAATGTTGAGAATTGTGCGAGTGCCAATGCCTCAAACCAACATACAAACTTATGTATTTATGTATATATATATATATATATATTTCTATATACATATAAGTATATACTATATATTGTCTGTTGTCGCCGTCCAAAGTCAACGTTCCTTCTGTGGCAGCACGCACGTTTTTCATTCAAACGTATGACATGGAACGGACGCTGCCGGTTCGCTTTTTTCATAATACGTATCAGGGCTCATCGTTGACAACAGCGCACGAATGAATGGCCCATGCCCATGCCCATGCCCAGACCCAAACCCAAGCCCAAACAGAAAACCCAAAGTCAGTACTAGTACCAGTTCCAATCCCCTGGACATGGAGCAGTAGCTGAAGGCGATGACGATGACGATGGCGATGGCGAACGCACAGCCGCAAACCAAACCGTTGATCACGTTTGGCGCAGGCTTCCGGTTAATGTGAGACGGGCCAAAGCCATAGGAGCTCAGAGGTACGAGTTGCTGTCGTTATCACTGACTGCCTTTGGTCATACGACAACTGACGACTGACGACTGTCGACTGATGACTGAGGACTGATGACTGCAGACTGTTGGACAGACATAATGCACAGTGGGGCCAATTAATTACAAAAGTGTGAATCACATCAGAATAAGCAATAAAGATACGGTAAAGTCTGTGTAAATTAAACTTACAATTATATGTATTTTTCATGCTGCAATGATCCAAGCTACATAAAATAATTAAATTTAAGTGTCAACTTAATAAAGTGGAGAAACAATGGACTAAAATTCGGCGTGATATTCAGTTCAGTTTAGGGGAAATTAAGTGACCCGGAAATATATTCAATTTATTCTGTGCAATTGGAAAATTTAAACGTCGAATTCCCGTTGATTACACTAGTTTACAAATTATTTTTTGATCGAGGGAGCTGGGCTCTCATATACTTTTTTTGATGTATTTTTGAGCGCTGATTTCAAAAATGCAAACCATTTATTTTTTCAAAGAATGGTTTTCGAGAAAACCGCGAATAGCCAGTTTTTTTGAGGTCTTTGGACTAATTTATTTATATCTACATCAGATATTATTTGATCTTAAAGAACATTTCGCATTTCAATAGATAATTGTATCACCTTTCTAACGATATGCCGTTTGTGGATTGAATGCGAATTGAAGCCACTATAAATCCTCAAAGTTGAAAAATGTGAACTTTTTTTGCATTTTTGAAAAATTGCTGAATTTCAATTGGTCTTTTAAAAATTTAAAAAATTCGTTTAAATACTTTTTAAGATTTATTATGTTAGATAATTCTTTTACGATTATTTTGAGTATATATTTGTCCAAATCGGTCGGTAAATGTGATAGTTATTCAGCAATTAGTAAAAACACTCAAGAAAAAATTCACCTTGTTCATCACTTTTCCAGTCATATTTGAAGATGAGAAGTTTCACTTGGCTAGGAACTTTAGCTATTGCGGCGATTTGAATGGATTGTTTGCTTTATTTAGAAAAAATAATGATCCTGAAGATTGGTGTATCTTTATAGAATATTTATGCTTTATTTTTTCCGTAAGAAATATGCAACATTTTTTCTTTTAATATACCAACGCATCACTGTTTTCTCTCTTAAATTGTAAAATTTCGTCAAATATGACTGGAAAAGTGATGAACAAGGTGAATTTTATCTTGGATGTTTTTAGTAATTGATGAATAACTCTCACATTTACTGACCGATTTGGACAATTTTATACTCAAAATAATCGTAAAAGAATTATCTAACATAATAAATCTTAAAAAGTATTTAAACGAATTTTTTAAAATTTTAAAAGACCAATTGAAATTCAGCAATTTTTCAAAAATGCAAAAAATGTTCACATTTTTCAACTTCGAGGGTTTACAGATGGCTTTGTTTCTTATTCGATTCGCATAAACGGCATACCGTTAGAAAGAGGATACAATTATCTATTGAATTGTGTAACATTATTTAAGATCAAATAAGATCTTATGTAGATATGAACAAATAAGTCGAAAGACTGCCAAAAAACTAGCTATTTGCGGTTTTCTCGAAAACCATTCTTTGAAAAAATAAATGGTTTGCATTTTTGGAATCAGCGCTCGAAAATACATCAAGAAAAGTCTATGAGAGCCCAGCTCCTTTTTGGCTGTAAACTAGTGTTATTCGGCTTAAAAGAGGAATTACATCTCACAAAAAAATTGTTAAAGCATTTTTAATACAAATTTTTTTGCCAGCAATCGATTAAAAATAAAAATATAAGATCTCAAAATTTTCAACATTTTTTTTAAAATGTATTTATGGAAAAAATCATAAAAAATAGAAAAATTCTGAATTTTCCATAATCAATAAAATTTGAATGCCAAATCAATGCAGTAGTCAAATCATAATCAAATTGATATTTTACATGGAAATCGGTTTAAGTTTGATATAAATATAAGAATTAAAAAAAATAATTCCAATGTTAACTTTTCATTTTGCCCCACTGTGCGACGCCCGCGCACGTTGACGGATCACAACGCACGCGCGTCTCCATTGCCAAGTGTAAGAAATTAAAACGTTCCCAACTTGGACTTTGTTTGGCTTGCTACGTGTTTGGCAACCCGGCGACGATCCTCAATTTATTTATTGTACTTAGTTTTCTAGCTATTTTTTTTTTTTCATTTATTTTTTTTTTTTTTTTTGTGCCGCAAAGGGGGGAAGTCATAAATTATGTAAGAGCCCGCCCCACTCAATCCAAGAGCTGTTCAATCTTTAGGCTGAAGCTGCTCTTTTATGAGCTGTAGCTGAGTTTTTTAAGATATTTTATTTTTTTTTTCATTTTGTGGCAATTGCAGCTGCACGCCTTCTTATCAAGGGTCAACAAAAATTGGGCAGCTCGTAAATGTTTTTCTCTTTTGTATTTATATTGTATTGTTTCAGTTCTATTTTAAACGACGCACGACGACCACAAGCTGTCTATGGCACACAATGAACTACCCAGATATAGATACAAATGTATCTTAAGCATTTGCGCCACTCGCGACTGATAAACAAGCGTTGCAAATATGCAAAGTAGACAACTCTCTGACGACTTTAAAGCCTGATAAGACGCACAAACAAACAAAACGACAGCCAAAGAGAGAAAAAAAAAAAAAAAACATTTAACAAGTTGCACAAAACATTTGCCGCAGGGCGGGCGACGGGTAGACTGTCAAACAACTTAAAGTCTCATTTATCATGTGGTGTATGTGTGTGTGTGTGTTTGTAAAAACTTTAAACACAACCAAAAACACAACAAACAATGTGCGAACAATTTATGCAGCAGCAAAAAGAAAAATACTTTCGTAAAAAATAAATTTTGCATAATTTTTGTGTATTTTTTTTTTATTTTCTTTTTTTTTGGGTGGCAAATGAGACATAAATACTTGGGGCCAAAGACATGACCTACAGCAAAAATTCTGATCAACAAGTGGCATAAACACACACACAGAGAGCTATAAAAATGAATCGCAGACATGGCAGAGCAACAATGAGAAATCCATAAGTCAATTTTCAAAAATTATGCAAAATTATTTAAATTGCACAAGCACAAGGACGAAGTAGCCAAAAAATAAAAAAAAAAGTGAAAAATAAGTATAAAAAAAACAAGTGAGAATATGCCAGGCGCGTGTGCTAGACTATAAGATATCCTGCAATTAGCAATGGAGGAAATATGCAGAAAAAAAAAAATATAAAAAATTAAATTATAAAAAAAAAGTGAGAATGCAATAGGCACGTATTTATGACTATAAGATATCCTGCAAATAATAAATCCTTTTTTATAAGCTGAGTGCACTGCCCACACTTCAAGCAGTGCCGCTTCCTGTCCTTTGCTTCGAACTAGGAAAAATGTTTTCTTCACTAACTTTTGTTATTTTATTTTCAGATCAATATGAAATTTTTACAGTAGCTTGAAATGTACATTTAAAAATCAAGCTGAATTTATATATATTTTTCAGGTTGTGGATAAAACAATTGAAATATGATTTAAAATAAAACTGCGCCTGCTATCTTAGAAATAAAAAAATTCTAGATTGTCTTAGACGCTGATGTTGCTGATCTAGAATGTATAAAGTTTATAGGATCGCAGCTGTCTCCCTCAGCTTGTTACAAACATATATTAGTTTTATTAACCCCTGATTTTATTGTTTAATGTATATAGGGTGTAAAAAATCAACAGGAGCTACAAAATGAGATAGCCTTTCTTTCTTTCTAACTTGGCATCTCTTTCTATCATGCAAAATGCCAAACGGAAACGGCAAACAAGCCATAATGTGACGTCGCCGTCGCAGTCGCTGTCTCCGTCGCTGCTGGCGCATAAGCAACCACTTCCGCTGCTGACGTCGACGTCGACGTCAACGTCATTTTATGCCAAACTGAAGTTCTTATTGTTATTGTTGTTGTTGTTGTTGCTTTTGCTGCTGTTGGCCTGTTGAGCAGACAAAATCGTATGCAAATCAGTCGACGCTGTGGCAGGCAAAAGTTCAGCGTACGCTTAACTTTCAGCCAAACAAAACTGGGCATGCCCCTACACAGCCCGCTACACATCCACCCACCCACCTGCCACGCCCCCCCTGCAGCGTAACAGCGCGCATGAGCGCCGACATTGTCTGCCTCATTTGCGCCAATTTTTTACATAAAAATCGCAGTAAAGAAATAAAAAAAGTATATATATATATAAAATAAAGTTGATGCCTCACCGTAGCTAACCCAACCGCCACCCCCCGCCTGCTTACTGCTACGCTCTCCGTTCGTGCCACATTTACATTTTTTACTGCTGTTCAACTTATTTTCGCATTTTGTTGGTTACTCTCGCTGTGTGTGTTTGTTTTTTTTTTATATTTTTTTTTACATCGATTTTGCATAATTTTTCAAGGTCGTCAGTCGGCGGCGGCGGGTGTTGCATACATTAGCATGTTGCCGACGTTGCAAGGCGTCCGTCCGTCCGTCCGCGTTGCGAGTGCTGCCAGTTGACGGTTTTGTGCAACCAACCAACTCTCAAACTGTGTTGGCCTGCCACGCGGTCCGCAGTAAAAGTTGTTGCCACAGTTTTGCATAGTTGGCATATTAAGCAAATTTTATGTTCAGTTTGTTGATTTGCAATGATTGCGCCGGGGAGTCCAAAAGCAAGGTGTCAGGACTGTCTGAACTGAAGATGCAACACGGAAGATGTGTTTGTATTGAAAACTAAGTCAATAGTTTAAAGGAGACTATATATATTTAGTGTGGTAAGGTGTTTAGAGAATTTTGTATTTTGTTGAATGGAAAATATATTAATTTCTTTAAGGGATTCTTTATTCAGCTATTGATAAATACGCGAAATATTTAAATAAAATCAAAATTTTAAATATCAATGAAATGATGAAACCTTACTACTTCAGGGATAAAATGACAAATAAATTGCCAGGATGTTCCCAATTTCCACAATTAATCGAAACAGTTAAATAATGGCTTTTTTAAAAATTTAATTACTTTTACAAATCTGTCCAACATTGAATAAAAAAATTATTGTAATTTTTTCACAGATGCTAAATAAGTTTGTGGCTCTCTAAAATTAAGTTCTATAAAGTAATTATTTATTTATATTTTTTTAGCTATTATTTTTGCATCTTCTGCAATTTCAACTCTATAAATATAGTGTTAAACTGAAGAAATATTTTGCCAATCAGTTAAAATCTATAATACATATTAAATACCATTAGAAATCAATGAGCCTCTAATGTAGTCAACTTAACAAATTATTTGCAATTTTTCTCACATGTTTTCCATAAACTTTTTTATAAGAATAATTTCAAAAATTGATTTGTAGCTGTGGCTGCTGTTTCTTGTGGCTCAAAATGTGGTGTGTTGCCTGTGGTTGTTCTGGGCTGCATTTTGAAAAAACCACTTTGATCGCCAGGTGCGCATTTAAGTTGTTCTGGTTCTCCTTGTTGCTAGTTTCTGTTGCAGTTGCAGTTGTGTGTTGTTGTTGTTGTCTACCTGCGATTAGAGCCGAAAGCGATAAATGTTTTTTTTTTTCTATTTTTTTGGACCTTGTTAAATGTCACCATTCGGTATGCGACCTGAAATTGATAAATCGCCCAAAAAGAATGCGTGTGCGTAAAGCGCCGTCAAGATCGGCAGCTAATTTGCGATAATTCTTTATTTTTTTGCTATTATTTTGCAATTTGTGGGCCTTGAGATTGAATCATAATAAATTGTATAAACTGTAATAAACTGTGCAGCAACTGGTTCTGCATAAACAATTAACAAAAAAAAAAAACGAACCAGTTAATTGAGTTTTCATAAGTCAGCCAAAAGCACAATTTAAAGTGCAATTTCTCTGCCTTGACAAAATGTTATTAATTGTGCCGAGGACAATGCGCCTGCCTGCCTGCTCAATGGGCAACACATGCTCAACTCTCAGCTCAACTCAGCTCAGCTCTGAAAATGTTTATAAATCGCGTGATTTCTTTTTAGCCACAAAATGTGCTAATAATTGGTCGCCAATATTGGCTCTAAAGAGCAGACAATGGGACACGCCAGAGATGATTATCGATCAGCAGCAAAATGCGAAGAGTGAAACCGATAGCCCAAAAAAAAAAAAAAAAAGAAAAAAAAACTAAAAGACCACAGTTGCTAAACAAAAAAGCCGCAGGAATAACTACACTTGGAGAAAAATGTGTTCATAAAAGGGCAGAAATTTGTGCACTTTTTTTTGTAAACAATTATGTAGTTACTTTTATAATAATATTAAAATATAAACTTTCTGTATTAAATATGCGTGATTTTTTTGCTGCACACATTTGTGTTTATAACTGCAAAATAAACACAAATTGTCTAAACTAAAAAAAACTGTCTAACGAATAGTCCAAAGAGTATATAGAATAATATAAATATAAATCCTCTTTGCGATTAATCTAAGAAAACGCGGAAAATATTGTTTTACCTAAAGTAATTAATTAAATTATTAATTATTATTTATTATTATTAGAAACTTGATAAACGATATCGCAAAAATAGCTAAATAGCTATAATTATGATCACATTTAATACAAATTTGAATTTCTTAAATATTTTAAGTAGTTTTGCTTTTTTAAAAGAACGCGCCAAGGAAATTATTACTTTAGCTTTAATAATAAATAAAATGTATATTTATTATAGACAGTCCATAAACGATATATCATAAGTAGTTAAGTTATATATCTTTAATTATGTTCACATTTAGTGTCAGTTTTAATATCCAAAATATTTCAAATATTTTTTCCTTTTTAAAGTAGATAAATATATCTTTACCTACATTAATAAATAAAATGTTTATTTATTAAAGATACTTAATAAACGCTGTATCTAAATAAGCTATAAATATATACGAAATGTGCACATATATTTTTTATTTTATTTTTTTCTCCAAGTGTAAGTACAGACGCACCTTGACCAAGAAAATAAAAACAAAAAAAAAAACTTAGCCTCGTCTGTTGAACTGCCCGGCAGCGTAACAAAATAATTTGTGTACCTGTATTTTGAAGTGTGTGTGTGTGCGTGTGTGTGTGTTTTTGGCCAATACAAGGTGTCTGTGCTACCCCGAATAAATATTCGAATACGAATTAAGAGTAGGAGCTGGAGCTGGAGTAGGAGCTCAATGGCAGCAGCAGCAGCATTTACCTTTGTCAGTGATCAACTGAGCGCGTAAATGCCATAAAAATTGTTCCAGGCACGGTAATTAGTTGTTGTCCTGCCAATGACGTTGCCGATCGCTGTGGCAGCCGCAGTGTGGCAAGGTGTTTTTTTTTTTTTCATCTACAGAGTAGCCCTTGGGTCCTCCAGTCGCGGTTGTAATTCATTAACGCTTCGTTGGGTCGCTGACACGTCGAGAAAGTATGCAACTTCTTTTATTTTTATTATTTTTATTTTTTATCAAGGGTGCTGCCACATGAGGCAGCTGCAATTGTTGGCAGGTTCAAGGCTGTGCTAGCTAAGAACCTAAGTACTCAAATGGCTTTCTTTCTATATAGGGTCTGCTGCTCATTAGACAGAATCAACTGGCGCAGCTTGACTGGCTTTCCATTAACATTTTGACAAATCAAACAAATATCAAAAGACTGTGAAATCTGAAGAGTTAAAAAATATAAATGTTGATGATGATGATGATGATCAGTTGTTCCTTTCAGCTGTCAACCGAGTGTTACTAAAATTCCAATGAAAATCGAAAACGTTGTCGTCGTTGTCGTTGTCGCCCAACAATTTCAAGAGTGCGAGACTTGGAATTGTCGTGTTAGACTTTCAGGCAGCGCCAAAAGATTTTATGCTATTTATGAAGAGCAAACAGAAGACTGAAAACTGAGGATTGAGGACTGTGAACTGAGCACAGAGAGCTCTGAGGCCAGGGCGTGCAAACAGTAATAAAAAAAATAAAAAATACAAAAAACGACAGCAACAACATTATTGTACAGCAATTTAAACAGGCCCAAAGAGTAGAGAAGGCCCAAACGTGGTAGACTGCGACTGCGACGACATAAAAGGTCAACAATTACTTGGGCTGTCTGTCTGTCTGTTTGGTCTGACTGACGAATTGTTTGGACTGTCTAAACTTTGGCTACCAAAGAGTCTAGCTCGACCACAGCGAAGACAACATCGACATCAACATCGACAACAACTGACGACGACAAACAAGGCCCAAACAATTGTCAACGCTCTGCTCGACGAGCGTTTAGAGCAAATTGTGTGCAATGTTGTAAGTTCGAGGCCCAGTTGAAAATACCCCGTAATCCCTCATACTCCTCACCTTTTCCCAATACCCATTCACATTCCCTAGTCCCAGTTGCCAGTTGCACGCACATGTAAACATCAATAAATCAATTAGGCAAGTGAATGGTACTTTTTGCTAGAGGATGGCTTGGAAAAGAGAAGCTGCTTGGGTTGTTACCAACCAAGCTGCTGAGGAATTCAGCGCCAATCGCCAACCGTCAACAAAAGTGTGACAATATTTCCATGAAATTGTTCATTAACCACTTTGGCACACATTGCACTCAACTGGCCAACTAGTATGTTACCTGGGCAATCCATTCTCCTCAATTTCTGGCAACTGAATGCACACTAATTGCTTGCGCCAATAGCCTGAGGCTTCTCCAGCTTTGCTGCAACGATCATCATCATCATCATTATAATCATTATAAGCAGCGCCATCCTAGCTGCATTTCTTCGGAAGCTGCATAGCTCACATTTGTCCGAGAATTCAACGGAAGTTTTTGCCATCACTTCTTTAACAATTTTGTGTCCCAAAGGTGTGAAGATTAGTGCGCCCCAAAATATGATATAACGCTAATTGTTCACTCTGTGATACACATAGTTTTGGACTTGCGAGAATTCTAGGAATTTGGAGTATGCTTAACATGTGGGTTTAACTGGTGTAAAGAGTTGTAGAAACATAAAACTGTGATGTATTGAAATTGTAGACTGAATGGCGAAAGAACGCGCCCTATGGAGCTCTTTTTTACTAGTAAGTGAAAGTGGAAAATATTAATTTTTGTCTGCTCTTCACTCGGTTATTGTTAGAGAGCCAATTACAATAGTTTACAGCAAAAAAGGAGCCGGGGTCTAATAGACTTTTATTGAGGTATTTTGTGGCGCTGATTTCAAAAATAAATTTATTTTTTTGTATTTTTACTAATTGCTGTATAACTTTTACATTTACTGACCGTTTTAAACAAATTTATGCTTTAAATGTTTGTAAAAGTATTATCTAACATATAAAATCATAAGAAGTTTTTAAATAATTTTTTTAAATTTTAAAAAGAACAAGTGAAATTCAGCAATTTTTAAAAAATGCAAAAAAAAATTCAATTTCCCGACTCGGCCAAAAAAAAGTCTCTTAGAGCCCAGCTTCCTTGAAAAAAATAAAATTTGTTATCAGGAAATTTTATAGAAGGATGCACCACTTAATAAATAAATAAAATAAATAGTGTTTACTTTCGAATTCAAACTAAATTCCAATTATTTCCTCTTCACACTTGTTGCTGCATTATTAAATATTAAATAAATATAACACAAAGTAAGCAATTCATTTAAGAATTTCTCAATTTAATAAACCACAGATTCTACACCAAAACAACATCCATCAGAAAACTCTGCGCTCATGTCAGAATTTTTCCAAACACAAGAAACAGCTGTAAATGACATTCGGACAAAATCAAACATTTTAACACGCTTCAAAGTTGTACAGAACAGGGAATAGCAAAATCAAAAATAAAAATAAAAAAAAAACGAGAGAAATGTCAAAAACGCGTGGTGAAAAGCTGACTGGGCAGGCAAAAACTTCAACTCAATCAAAGGCTGCAACATGCCACACACATACGTACAACACGGCGAACGCCGCATAATGTGGAAAATTCAACAACATCAATACAACAACAACAATATGAGTGTGGCAACGCGTGTGTCCTGACTTCCTATATCTGGGGGTCAGAATGAGGACTCGGCCCTGTCAGCCTGTCTGTCTGTCCGTCTGTCTGTCTGCCAATCTGTCCGGGAACATTGAATACGCATTACAAGACCGCATCGAAACCAAAACCAAAACCGCGTTACCACATGTCAGCGCGGCTCCGTCGCCGTCTCCGGCTCTGGCTCCGGTTTTAGCCCAAGGGGCATATGGGAATACGAGGCGTACAACAACGAGCTCTGAATGTGCAACACATGTTGTTGTTGTTGTCGTTGTTTCGCGTTGTTCGCCTCGCCTGACTCTGACTCTGACTCTCTGGCCTGGCCTGGCCTGTCTGATTTTGGCCCGCTTGATTGGTTGAAAATGTTGGTAAAATGAACATAACACTCCCCGCCTCCCCCTCCAACAAAAGCTGAAAGTTTTGTTATAATTTTTGCGGCTGTCATTTTGTGTTTTGATTTTGCAACATGTTTTTGTGTGTAGTAGAAGGTGTATTTGCAACAAAAGTGCATTTGCTTTTATTGAACCTGCAACATGATTCTACTTATAATGCTGATGGTGTCAAATTTTTAGACAATAGGCTTTGGCGTTCTGAATAGAGTACAAATTGACTAGGCTTTAGAAAGTCTGGTAAAAGGGTTAAGTCAAGGAAGAAAGTTATATATTTGTAGCCTAAAGTTGAAATACTTACAATCAATAAAAACAAATATAAAGAATGTATACAACATTTTTTAAATAATACAAAAAAACCTTAGTAATAGTTTAATAAATGAAATTAATATGCAGAACATAATAAGTGCAATATAATGCCAGTAAATTGTTTGCAGTTGCAGTAAAAAATACTCTAGAGTTGGGCATATATAAAGAACTCCCTTAAACTTGTGAGAATCGCATAGAAAGGCACATATATTTAATGAAATTTTTGTAAAGAAATGCCTGCGCTTCTGCCTTTATTTAATTTAATAAGAAACATATATAATGTATCAATTAATTTATAAATAATATAAAAAAAAACACTGAATAATGGTTTAATTAATAAAATGAATATACATACCATAATATGTCTAATATAATTCCAGAAAATTCTATTTATTTGCAGTAAAAATACTCTAGAGTTGGGCTTATATAAATAACTCCCTTGAACTTTTGAGAATCGCATAGAAAGGCGCACATATTTATGGAAAGTTTTGCTAAAAAAATTCCTGCGCTTTTGTCCCTATTTAATTGTATAATAAAAGCAAGGAAAATCAATTTAAAATTGTAAGCAAATTAACAATAAATATCTACAATTTCAAACCACCAAATTTATTAACAATAAGCCAATTAATTTAAATGCTTTTGCTATTTTTTTTCTTTTGTAAAGAAACTCCTCTGTTCTTCTTTTTATTTAATTTTGAGAGAATTGCTTGGAAATCAAGTTTAAATTAATAACAAATTGAAAACTAATATCTACAATTATAATCCACCAAATTTAGTAACTATTAACCAGCTAATTTGGCTGCTTGTTAATGGTATTACTAAAGTGCCCTACCAATAAACTGCAGATCTATTTTGTGAATCTGTTTTTCATGTTTTTGCGTTGACTTTTTGAAGTGCCTCTTTTGCCTGGGCTAATGTTGTGTGTCCTTTATTTGGCTGGCCATAGTTTTGTGCTCTGTTGTGTTGTGTTGTGGTATCTAGCGTTAATTTACGACAAGTCCTTTTGGTCCTGTATGCACTGTGAACTCTTTGCCCCGCACCCCTAGTAAAATGCATGGATTATGGGTTTTGGAAAAGTGCAAGGCTCGAAGGAGAGGGTGCTCACATATTCGATTCGGTCTCTTCTGGCGCGTTTTGAGTGCGCCTGAGTGCCACCTGATGTTCGTGGTCGATAACGATTTATGACACCAACAGCAACAGCAGTGGCAACAACAAAGACAACAACAACGACAACAACAATAGACTGACAGGCGACTGCTGTTGTTGTCAGTTTGACATTGCGCCTGTCTTTGGGTTCCGTTTGACATTTCCAACACAATGTCACAGTCGAGAAGGATATGCGAGCGTACGAATGTTGCGGCTTAGATGCTTATCAGGAGGCCAGGACAACAGGGGCAACAACAGGGGAACAACAGGAACAGGAAGTCTCTAACCAAACGGCTTAGCCATGTAGTAGCTGTAACCCAGACCTTGACTTTAGCTTCATTTAACTCAGTTTGAAGGTTAAGCAGGTGTATCGCTTACCTTACCTAACTTACAATAATTCAATTTAGTTTATAAAACGACCTGTCCGGGGCATTCCACATATAACCATAAATAAATATATATATATATATAAATGTATATATGTATATATGTATATATATAACCCAACTAGTAAGTAAAGTCTTATCTTCAGTTATATTGTTGACAATCGCATTGGAAAATTCTTTTACAAAACAAGTTTTACCCGTTTCTCAGCTGTGTGTGGGGGCAAACAAAATAAATAAAAAAAATATAAAAAAAAATAATAGTATAGAAAACAAACCTGAACTCGCTTTAACTAAAGTAATTTATAATGGAAAACATGAAAAGCTTATATAGTGTGATGTCTGAGGGGAAATTTCTAGCTGGAAAAAAAAAATCACAAATATTTCAGCAGCTTAATTAAAAAGCATAAATTATAGTGCTCGACATATTAGGCTGACATATTTTGTTTTTTTCCACATTTTCCTACAGTTTTTTCCCCATTTATTTTTTTTTGCCTTTATTTATGTCTCAATTTTTCCAACAGCAGGTGCAAAAATTTGTGCCTGGGTGCGCACTTCAATCTAAACCTAACCCTAACCCTTTCTCTATATATTTTTTTTTTGTTTTTTTGGTACTACAATTTGCCACGCTGCCAATTCTTGAACTCCCCCCTTTGGGGCACTATAATTAACAGCTGTTGGGCTGGGCCGGCGGGGTAGGAAAGGTACTGAATGAAAATTTGAAGTGGTTATAGTATATTTATATATATATATATATTTTTTTACATTTTTTTTTTCTTCGACAAGCGACTGCAGCGTAAAATTATGCAAATTTTTGGTTGTTGCCTTTGCGTGTCAATAAACAATTTTTGACCTACATAATTATGCCAAATGCCGTGCCATAAAATCTCTAAGCTCGAGAACAACAACAAGAAAAAAAAAGGAAGCCAGCAAGTGGCATAATTATTTAAATTATGAAGGACGAAGCAAGAGCGAGAGCGAGCGAGGACATCGACGCGTGTTTCTCGAGTGTGCCAGCCAAAAAATGCAAATGAACTTAGTTCCGGCACAGCTTCTATGCACAATATCATGATAGGGATTATCCTGAGTAGTCTCTCAACTCATTTGCATAATTATTGGTCAACTAGCAAACAGAATCTTCTTCGAAAAAAAAAAAACCAAATCTATATAACCCTTAGGCTATGGCGGCGTCTAACAATACGTTTGATCGGTTATTCAGGACTTTTGGATCCCCAAAAAAAATAAGAAAAAATACCTGAACTAATTTATGAGGCAAGCTGACATGCGTGCAACAGCTAAAAGAAATTTGGTATGCTTATAGGCTAGAGCGGGAGATTAAAGAGTGTGAGGTGTTGCACTTGGTAGTCTTCGGACTTTCTAGTCTTTCTCCACGTTGTACCTTTCTTTCTTTCAAACAAACTCACGGCTGGACACTTTTTATCTATTATGTTTTTCTAGTCAAATTGTCAATAAATTTAAGTCTCGACGCGGCTTTTTTTTTGGGGTATTGTAATCATTAGACGTTGCACAGATTTGTTGTAATGAAAGAGAAAGAGAGAGGGGAAGAACCTTCGAGACCGTCGATAAAGTCTTCATTGATTTGTGACCTTTAATAATAGCGTTTAGCTCTGAGAGCAGTCTAGATACCTTCTTCTTTATTTATTTATTTTTAGTTTTTTTTTTTAGTTTTTTTTGGGTTCCTCTCAGCGTGTTGAAAACTAACTTCTAAGGATTGCGACCGACAAGAGAAAAGGTTTCCCAACCTGCAGTCTCCAGGTTTTAATTATGTATTTGGGTCTCTCCCTCTCTCTATCCCCCTCTCTGATCTCACAGAGATCTCCAAGCAGGTGTGGCTGCATTGTAACTACTTATGAGTCGCACTATCAATTAGCAAGCTGCGGTTGCAACTCGCTGACTCACACACAATTTCTGAATCATTTCAATGTGAGTGCAAAAAAAATAAAAAAAAATTAAGCGTTAAGACTTGGCCAGCTATCAATAGACGTTTTGATAAATGAGCTTAGTTGTGATGTTAGCCAAGAAACAGGCAACAGACAACAGCAACAACAATAACAACAACCAGTCGAAAGCATCTCAAAATTCCACAATCAAATTGGCCGCCAGCTATGGGCCAAGTAAATACAAATCTTCAAACACGCATTTAGATTTTAACACAAAAGTGTCGAAGTTGAAATGCTCTAGAGACTAGAAAAGCAAAAGAATTTTGTATGACAAAAAAAATTAATAAATATAAATTTATGAATAATGAAAAAAAAACATTAGTTTGCAATAGAAAATTCTTTAAATTTAGCTAAGAAAATAATGAATTTTAGAATTAAATCAGCAATCGAATTGATATGCTGTTCTATAAATCGAATAATGATTTTATATTCAACTTTATAAGATAAAAAAAGTCATAGCAGCTTGTACGTCATTAAGAATATTAGGCATAATATTTTATATTGCATTTTAGAATAATTAATAAAAAATAAAATAACCTTTTTAACAATTTATACGAACATTACTGAATACAATTCAGAATGAAAAGTACTTTTAATATATTTAGAAAATCTAAAATTTTGTAAGCTAATAATTGTTTTATTACAATGGATCACAGAAAATTTTTTTTTCATAAAATCCATTAAAAGAAATTGACAAAAAAAAATAAAAAAAAAACAATTAATTTTTCTAAATATTTAATGCTTGTCAGAGGTGAAATATATAAAAATCTTTTTCATAAAATAGTAAAGTGATTAGACTTAGAATATTATTATTATATTATTAGACTTTTGGAATATTTCTAGACTTACATATTTATTGTAGCTCAAAATTTTTAGAAATTAATTGCAGAAAAGGATGTTGAAGTTCGAAATATTGGTTTTTATTAAGCAAATGCCATGGACAAGTTAACAATTTATTATTTCTAACAATTTTTCATTCTAAATGTCTCCTGAAGATAGGGAAAATTGAAATATACTTCATTTTATTATACATAAATTAATAGGAGGACGAAGGCAACAACTAAACAATCTTTTCTTTCCAATCTTTACTTTTAAATTTATTTCATATTTAATAAAATATCGATTACCGAAGTTTTTTATTGGCATTTAAAAACTAACTCAAATGCATTGCCAAAGTTGACATTCCTGATATTTTAAAAATCCAACTCTAAACATTACAAACTTGCCATCAAAGTCAATAGACCCTCAATTTCTGTCTTTCTTTTTAACTATTTGAAATTTGAGGCGCTTTGTTTTTGGCACTAGTCTGCTGTTTGGCCAGATCAAAGTGCGCAGTCCATCTTTAGGTTTTAGTTTTTAGTTTCAAGTCTTAAGTTTTGACTTGTAGTTAATGATAGGTCCGTAGATGCCGCGATGCCGTAGATGCTTGTTTGCTAATCAAAGATCGCAGCAGCAGCAGCAGCAGCTTCTACAAAACAGTTAGCAGAGTTTCGTGGTTGGGAGGGTTTTTTTTGTGAATACCGTAAACTATGTATTTGTTCAAGTTTTAACTACAAGATAGACAAACTTTGGATTTATATATATTTTTATTTTTATATCTCTTTTAGACTTTCTGCTTGTTTTGACGTCATCGTCAGCTCTTTTTTTTTTGGGACTATCTGCGCGAAATCAAATGCCAGCGTTGTCAAGCACAAAACTTTCGATCGAATTTTATGTATTTATTTCAAAAAATAAGAAAAAAATAAGAAAAAAAATAAAAATAAATAAACGACGCAAAAACAAAGCCAAGTCAAGCCAAGCCAGACAACGGCCAGCGGGCAACGCATCAACAACAACAACAACAACAAAAAATAAAAACAACTTGACTGGAAACCTGAAATGTCTCAACACTTTTGGACCCCCACTGAACACCGTCCAGCGGCAAACTGATCGCCCCGATCGAAGCGTGCAATCGTCTTACACACACACACACACACACACACCCAACACACACATTTCTAGCCGCGCCAAAGTAAAGGTCTACCGGTGGACATAAATTTAGCTGTAATGCGACAGGTGTATTTTTTATCTATGGAGCGGCATAAAACGAACGTCGCGTCAAGAAACCAGCCACAAAATGCTGCCGCAGTCAGCGTCGCCGTCAGCGTCGCAGTTAACGTCAACTTTGCTGCGCATGTGCAACGCATTCAACAAAAAAAAATAAAAAATAAAAAAAAAATATATTTAAGCATAGTATATAAAACGCTGTTGTGTAAACAATTTCAATGCTATAAATGAAATAAAATTCTCTTGATGGCAACATTTGACAGACTGTATAAGCTTGCACCACCGAGCGGCGTTGCTTGATCGTTGCCACAAGCTTGTCGAACTAAGACATCCACTATACTAAGACAACTTTTAAGCCGCAATTGCAATTTTCATTATTTACTTTCAATCGAGACGTTGATTAAAGCGCCAATCTCAAATGGCTTCCGTGATATTAACTAAAGATAATAAATATATTCTCAGCTTATTGCATAACTGTTGACCGCTGTCAAGGACAAAATACAGCAATTGCTGAATAACTTTGTAACTTGTTGATAACAAAAAAAAAAAGAGAAGAAAAAAAAATCAGTTTAATTGTGGCAATAAATAATATAAATTCTATTTATAGATTA
The DNA here is from genome assembly GCA_035043045.1 of Hirtodrosophila alboralis. NCBI lineage: Eukaryota > Metazoa > Arthropoda > Insecta > Diptera > Drosophilidae > Hirtodrosophila > Hirtodrosophila alboralis. The sequence continues at coordinate 697,450 of JAWNNH010000369.1, forward strand.
ATAGAATGAAACAAAAGCGAGAATTGTTTATTAATTGGAATTTAAATAAAATATTATTGGAAATATTAAATTATGAAGCACGCAACTATTAATTTTTATATTATAATTATTAAAAACCTGTATTAAATGTTTTCTTTAAAATAATAATTAAACGCATATTAACACATAAAAAATTATGCCAAAATTTTCTTAGTCAAAAGTTTTCTTTAAAATATTAACTTAAAGTTGGTTAAGACATTGGAAATTATTTATAAATTTTTTTTATTTATTAATTATTTAAATTAAAATACTAAAGACACTTTGTACTACTTTAAAATTAATTACATTGTTTTTACTAATAAAATTAAATAAAATATTAAGTTCGAATCTGTGACTTTATTTTTTATTCATTTTAAATAATGAAGTGACACTCAAAATATATTTAAAAAAAATAAAATAATATTCTTTGTGGCTACAGGAAAATTTTAAATATTAAATGCAAATCATTACTAATAAAATTAAATAAAATATTAAGTTCGAATCTGTGACTTTATTTTAAATTCATTTAAATACTGGAAAGACACTCAACATATATTTAAAAAAAAAATATTCTTTAAGGCTGCAGGCAAATTTGGGAAAATTGTAATTATATTTGATAATAAAACATAAAAAATATATACATAAATATATAAATTCTTTATTTAATTGAATTTTAATAAAAAGTGTCGCTCTTTTAAGTATAAATATAAATCCCAGGCTTTTAAAAATTATGTTTACATTTTCTTTTTTTTTATTTTCTATTACAAGCATTTATTAGCTTTGAATAACCAATCAATCTTTAAAAAAAATACGATGATTATATTTGCTTTATATTAAAGCCTCTGTTAACAGCTACACCTATCTAAATATTAAACATATTATAGTAAATATTATAGTAAATCATCGAAAATCAATCTATATCTAAACGTACCCCTTCTATCAACAACTCAGCTGTTTCACCCACAGTCTGTGCCACAAAACTCTACACACATATTTGAACATATGCGTTTAACACGCTGACAATAATTAAGCATAGCGAAAAATAAAAAGATGAATAGAAAAAAAAAAAAAAAATACAATGTCCTGGCTACTTAGTAGCCCTCTGTCTCTATAAGTGTCATACAGTGGCCAGAGACCACGTCAACGACATATGTCCAATATATATAAAAACCACCACCGAACCACAGTAGCACCACATGGTTTATGGTTTATGGTTAAGCAGGAAAAAACCCAAAAGTAAACACACACAATTTGCGATTTTTATTTGCAATCAATCATAAAATAAACTGCCTGTCTGGGATATCTTTCTTTTTTTTTGGGGAAACTGAAAAACTGAAACTGAAACTGAGAAAACTACAAAAACCCAAAAAATGTAACCAAAAGGGGCGCGCGTGAAAATGCGGCTAAGGCGTGGAAATGCGGATTAGCGCAGTACGCAGCATGTGATCGATCGCCTGGCCAAGGATTGGAGAATGAGCACAAGGATGAGCTGGAGGCATAGGCTATATAGATGCCGCATGCGACACGTTTTGCTGCTTAAGCTGCTGCTGCTGCTGCTGTTGCAACGTTGGCGGTTTGGCACACAGGAAGTGTGGGTTGTTTCTCAGCTTCAACAACAAAAAGAAGCAAAAACGAAGCGTTGCAAACAACATGCAAATGCGGCTTAATTAACTTGTTGCACGTCGCCTCAGTTCGCGACACGCATGCGCACTCCAGGTCTCTTCCAGACTCCTGCTGATCTCCCAAAACCGAACCGAACACAACACGGCCGCCAAATCAGCAGCAACAATTTGATGTTGGCCGCACAAGTTGGTGTGGCATGCAGCAGCAAGCAGCAAGGCTGCAACAGCAGCGGCGGCGGCAATCCTAATTTCCCAAAGCTGCTGAACTCATTTACATTTTGGCGCCAGGCATTGTCAAGTTTCTTCTTTTTTTTGGTTTCCTTTGGCGAATTCATTTTTAATTAATTCGATATCACAGCAACGCGATTTTTTTGCAGCTACCGGTCTTTAGTTGAAGCTACCCTTTTTGGGGCCAACAAACAGATCTGGCAGACCATTTGCATTTGGACAGACATTCGGACAGGTCAGAGACAATCATCGATACGAATTTCGGCATACGAATTTCATTCAGAAATATTTTTTTTATATGTCCAAATGTTGTGAGTTGATGGCGGTTCTGCTGCTTTGGGCCTTATCCTTTTTTATATATTCAACTTCATTTGCATAAACGGCATGAAATAAAATCAACAGTTGCAGCTTCTACCAGACAGACAAACATTCGGACAGGTAGCAGCAACCTGACCAACCAACAAATATAAAAATAAAAACAACAAAATACCTATATATATATAAAAATAATAATAATAATAAAATTGTGTCGCCTGGCGCAAGATAAAGCGATGCTGAAGTAAATAACTGGCTCGGATTGCATTTGTTTTTGCTACTGTTTGGCATTCGGATTGCCTTTTTTATATTCATTTCAGAACTACTAATATTCAATATACGTTTTCATGGGCATATTAACATTGCAAGATAAAAGCAGTTTAATTGTTATACACGACTGAGGTATACTCTGTTGTCAGGCAATTTTCTTTTGATGATTTGAGACGGCAGAAATGTTTCTACAGACAAATCTTTAGGGAAGTTTGGGAAGAGCAAATGTTTAAATTATTGATTTTTTGCTGTAAAATATTTAATATAAAATTATAAAGGATTGAGCCCATTTAATTCAAGATAATTCTGTATAATCTCTAAAATTTAGCTAATTTTTTTATTGCTTTTATTTGTGCTTAATAGGAGACTATTGTTTGTCAAATATTATTATTTGCACTTACTTGATCTTAAATCACAAAAATATACTTTTGCAGAGGAATTTTTGAAAATTGTAAAATGTAGAGACCTTTATTGCCTTATATTATTACCTTATATAATGTCTGCTAAATCCAGTTAAGAATTATAGACGCAGATAAGTGCAAATTGCGCTTAATTTAAAGAAAGAAATTCACTTTTTTTCCTATATTCAAAGTCTAAAATTTATCATCTATACACTGCCTATACTTATCACACTCTCCTCTTTCCAATTATAGTTAAATATTCAAACAGACTTCTTATTAAACCAGCCAACTCTATGTCTATAAAAATTTTAAGCCTTAATACAACTCTTTAAGCATATTCCAAGTACCATAAACTCTTCACAAATCTCTCAGCTTCATTCAAGTTGCAATACAAGTTGCAGCTTAGCAATTAGCAAATCTTTTAGCTAAAATCACATCATCAGTTGGGTTTCTGCTACTGTTCACAGCATGTGGCTCAGCCTGTTTGTCTGTATATTTACAGCATTAACACTTGGTTTTCTTTTTTCTTTTTTGCAAGCATAATCCTGGCACTTTTGCTACCAAAACATTCAGGCCAGGCCAGGCCTAGACCCTTGGCCCAATACACAATGATCAATCAGCCGCATGTCAGGCGACAAATGGCCAGAGAGAGAGAGAGAGACAGGACAGGAACAGGGAGGACACACCGCAGGAGGGCGTGCAAAAGACACGATCACGCCTCTTTAAACGCATTAAAAGACCGAAGACCACAAGACGATGATGATGATGATGAGGCTTTGAGGTTTTGTGGTTGCCATGCCAATTAAGGACTAATGTGTCAATTATGCGGCTTTCCAATTGCCAGTTACAGTAGCCACCAGTTGGGTTACAACGCAAGTGAGAGACAAATGAGTTGATAATATGGGAAAAATTGGTTGCACTCGGCGAAATTTTTGATTTTTCTTTAACTTCACAGCAACAGCATTAATTCATATGTTCCAAAAGACAAACAACAAAATGATCTTTTGCTTATCAAAAGTCTTAATCAAAACGCTTCACATATTTCCATACTCATTAAGTTGAGAACGGTTCAACGCTTGGCGTGGACAACAACAGGTTTATTTTATTTTTTTTTTATTTTTATTTTTGTTTTTTTTTTTTGTGAACCTAAAAAGTGATCTTCCCAAAAATCATGCTCGTTTTCCACGAAATTAATTTTCTCATGGTTTAACTTTACTATTCTAAAGAGCTGAACAAAGTTGTTCATTTATTGGAATTAAATTAGTAGTTCTTTTTTTGATGAAAGATTTAAAGAGTTGTAGAGTAAGTTCATTTATTAAATTAGTTTGCATTTATCACTCATTCAGTTGATTCATATTATTAGTTATTTAGATTGTTTTTGAATCAATTAGTTTGCATTTATCGCTCATTAAGTTGGCTCATATTTTTAGTATTTTAGATTGTTTAGATCTTTTGATAAATTGTTTAGTTAAAGCCTCTTCCAAGTTCAATATTTTAATGCTTTAAATTCATTTAAATCTACTTCTTCTGCGTTAAATTTCAATTCAAACACATTTTTAAACATTTTCAAATGAACAAACTAGCTAAGTGACAACCTGGCTTAAATAAAGAACTTTCATTCTATTTATTCATATAATTTTAAACTAGTTCAATCGAACTTATTCAAAACATTTACTCAACAACACTTTTACTCCAAGTCTTTGGGGCTTCACTGCCTAATTGAAATTGATTGTCGAGTGATGGACAAACAAAGAGGCTTAGAGATAGATCATTCTAAATGTAGGGAAAAACTGCCACATAATTGTAAATATAACTCGTGCTATGATTGTGCATTGTGGGCAACTTTTAATTTCTATTACGCCAAGGAAGTTGCATTTAATCGACTGGACACCAAAAATATAATCAGAGAAAACCCACAAATAAACACAGAGCTGGCAAATCAGCGTGTATCTGTGAGATACATAAAATATTGCAAGGCGGCACGCTAATTTTGTTCGCGTGTTTCCTCAAGTGGCAGCCACTATGCCACTTGCGGCGCGGCAATCGCATAAATACGAATAAACTTGGTGTGCACAGACCCAGACCTGGGATCGGGTTTGAGGTTCTTCTATGTATTTTTTTTTATTTCTTATTTGCAACAATTTCCCGCTGCGCTTTGTTTGCTCATTGGGCGCATCCGTTGCCGGTCTGTAGGTTGGCATTTGGACTCTCTTGGACTTGGACTATCAGTGCTCATTGTTGTGTCAATTGTTGTGGCTGTCGTATTGTCGTTTGCCTGTACTTAGTTATTTGTCATTTTTGCCGTGCAAAAAGAAGCAAAAAAAAGAAAATCTCAGCGAATTGCAGGGGCGCCTCCTTTTAAACTGGGTCATTCAGCACTTAAGCGAATCGTGCGTCCATCTTGGCATTGGCAGCTACTTGAGAGCTGGTTGTTGCTGGTTCCGCCTAGGTTAAACAGCATCTGGGATTTCTTCAGCTAATAATAGAGCCACAGTTCTCAACACTGGGCGCACACAGTAGCGCACAACAAATCACAAAATCGTTTAACAATAATTTTAGAGGCAGCAGCAACTGATCCGATCCTCAATCGTTCACAAGACGCTCAACTGGGCTACAAAAAGATGAAGAAAAAAAAAAATTATAGCGCGATCACTTAACTCACGATCGCGATCAGTTGGGGGCATTAAGATTATCCGGCTACTGCCCAACGGTAGCTCCACTTTTGGTAGATATGCCGCCTGATCACAACGTCCAAAAGCTCATCCTCATCCTCAATGCTCCCAAACGCACGAAACCAGACAGACTAAAAGGAAACTCTGCTGCTCTGTGGCATCTTTTGGCGCAACGTCCACGCGAAATAATTTTTATTGAATAATTTTTCATTATTTTTCGTTTGAATTGAGAGTGAAGACGGTGAAGGTGAAGCAGAAGGCCCATCCGGGCCGTTCTGGCCGTTCTCTGTTCGGGATCTGGCCAACACAACGTCTGAGCCCACAACGTAACCGTCAAAAACAATAAAGTCCAAAACGAGCGAACAATGTAAATGGCAAGTCATGATTTTGCTGTTATGCGCTGTTAAAAGGGGGCGCTCGCCGTTCGACACGATCAAGAATAAAACCAAAAACCAAAAAAACCAAAAAAAAAAATAAAAGAAAACAGAATCCCAACCAAAGTGTAGACCTCGTCCCGGGCTCTGTCTGTCCAAGCTGTCTTTATGTGTGTAGGATGCTACCGTTGCTACCAACGCCAACAACAACAACAATAAAAACAAGGCAGACGATCAACATGACCCAAAACAATGCACTGAACAGAAGAACCCAAAAAACAGAAAAAATACAACAAAATACTTTACTCATAGTTTATGCCCAAAATGCTGAACTGGACCTCAAGAGAGAGCGCGCAAGAGCGTAAGACCCTGATCAATGCAATTGTTTGCTCCTTTTTAGTCAAGTTGCGCACTTCATAAGCAAATACAACAACAACAACAACAACAAACAAAATAAAACCAGGGCCAAAAGGCAAACAATGGATATGGCCACGGCCCACGACGAGGCAACAAACAGCAAAAAAAAGTGGCTAAGAAAAAACAAAAAAAAAAAAACACCAGCAACTTTGGCACTTTGATTGCAACAAACAAATAAAAATAAAAAAAAATTTTAAAATTAAAAAAAATAGTAACTAAAACATTAAAGGCATAAAGAGAAATGCTTTCTGGAATCTTTAAATATTTTTTAAATTAAATAATATTGCCTATAAGGAAAATTAATTTGACGATTAGAAAAATAATGAATTGTTGCCTGTCTTATGGAATTTGAAAGACAACAATGTATTACAATTTTAAAATTATAATATAGTTAAATTTTAATACATTGTAATAATAAAAGAAAATTATATGAAAGATAATATAATTTAAACATTTATAATGAGTAAAGTTCTTAATGCACTTACCTTTCTGATGAGTTCCCTTTATTAATTTAATAATCTAAAAAATAAAATATAAGAAAATAATATTTATATAAAATATTTACAAATAAAATTAAAAAAGAAAATTAAAATTAAATTACCCAAAAAAAAAGGCTTTTTTTGAACTGACATTTTTAGTTTTATTACCCAAACATAATAAAATCATAAAAAATGTAATAATAAAAAATAAATGCAATTATTTATATTAAATCTTCCAAAATATATTGAAATATATCCTATATTAGATCAACAAAAATTAAATTAATTAAATTTTTAAATTTCGTACTAAAAAAATCGTAAAAAATTCAATATTAAATAATAAATGCAATAATTTATATTAAATCGAAAATATATTGAAATATATCCTATATTAGATAAAGAAAAATTTATTTTTTTAATTTCTTACTATTCATAAAAATCTAATATTTTATTTAAAATCCAGATATATTTCAACTTTAAGCCAAACTTTCTGGTTACAGCCCAGGCTTTTCTTAAAAACTTAAGCCTATTAAACGTAACTCAGTCGCATTTGACACAGTGACGTGTTTATAAAGATAATGTTGCAGCAGACCAACTAAAGCTAAAAAAAATAAAGAAACCTTACACAAAACTCTTTGACCTTGAAGAAGCTGCGCATCTTTGAAAATCTTTTTTATTTTTTTTCATTTTTTGTGAACATTTGGAACGGACATTTCATTCTTAAACGTGCCCAACAGCAGCAGAAAAGCAAGTAAGAGTAAGATGAGTGTGGTAGACTAAAAGATACCCTTTAATCCAATTTTGAAATATTCAACAAATAGGCAAATGCAACTTTATCTTTGTTGCGAACTATAGGTAAATTTTATGTCTCTTTAATATACTTTAATTTATTAATTAATTATTAATTTAATTATTGCTGCCAAATCCTGCATACGATATATAAAAAACAAATCAAATGTAAACTTTTATCTGCAAAATTTGTGATTGCTGCCAAAATAATTTAAATAAATTAAAGCTGCGTATAGTAAATTAGAAGTAATATATTGGAAGTTGATTTAAATTGTTATACATAATGGAATCAGAAATATCCAAGGTTTTTTTGGGCCTAAAATTACCCACAAATTCTATAGTTCTATAAATTCGAAAAAATGTTTCTCCTGCCTGTTACACACCCTCCTTAAACCATATTATACCCAGTTTAAATAATTTTTATTGGCATTGGGTATACAAAACTGCAACAATGAAATGCGGCGACAAAAAGCCACAGGCTCCATACTCATCATACGCCTCATGTTGCATGTACGCCAGCCCCCTGCCCCAACCCCTCTCTCTCTCTCTTCGGTGGCAGACACAACCCAGACCCGCTAGCGGTACCGTTTAGTGCGCATGCGTTGCGAATGGCGGCCGTGGCACAAAGCGAATGCCGCCACCGCCGTTGCACCACCAGCACAAACCTGCCCCCAAACACAACTTCGACTCGGACATGACTTTCTGGCTGCAGACGGAGGCAGAAAATTTACGCGTGTGCTAAACACGAGACTTCCACGAACCGAAGGAGCCGCAACTCTTTTGTGGCATGGCCAAATGTCTCGTCTCTTATTGTTTTCTAAAATGAAAGAGAAATTCCTTTAAAGAATGAAACAAAAAAATAAAAATAAAAACAATTTCAGTGCCCAAAGGATTTCTATTGTTTCAAACAGCGACATTCGTCAAATGTTTTTTTATTTTTTTGGTTTTAAAACTTATACTCTAAAGTTTTGTAGCCCCTGCCCTTGATCAAAAACGAAAACGAAATTCTTTTCACTCACTCAAACGACCTAAAATCAATTTCAGTTTAAATACAAGAAAGAAAAAAAAAACATATATATTTCCAAAACAAACAAAGCTCATTAAAACCTGGCCAAAGACATTCCATTTGGACGCTGCTGTAGGTTTATGGACTTTAACGATTACAACTCGAAGGTCGCTCATTAAATGCCAAATAAAATTGGTATAAAAAAATAAAAAAAAAAACACAAACACACATCAAATTGGCTTGAAGCCACTTGCGTGATCGGTTGCGGTCGTAAAGATCTCTTCTCTCTCTCATTTTAGCCAGAGTGTTAGCACGTTCTGTAAGCCACCACTTGACCCATCAATAGACCAGGCGCCAGTTTGTTTTAGCCATAGAAAATAAAGCTTCAACTGAAAACTGAAAACTTTAAAACTGAAAACTAAAACTTTGGGCACTATAAATCATGCCCAGCAAACAACTGGCCGCAACAAAAAACTAAATCAAAGTGTGCTGCGGCTGCTGCTGGAAGATTTCACAAAACAAAGACGATGAAGAAGAAATATTTCCAGCGCCCCAAGCGCATCTACTAAAACTCACACGCACTCATGGATATAATATACCAGCTACAAACAGTATTTATTCGATATGGTAAACGATTCAAAAATAAAATGCAGCATTGCTACAACGATTTTTGAATTATCTTGAATATTTGATTTATTTTACCTAAAAAATATGCAATATGAAATAATGTCAAAATTTTGTTAAGAAACTTATAAATGAAGTCTCTTTTTAGAAATTGGAAGTGGAACTTAACTTTTAAGTTGATTTTTATGTGGATTCAAATCACCAGTAGTCTGTTAGACTTATAGTCACGTTTATAAGTGTAAGCTTATAATATTGCCTTAAAATTACTTAGATAAATTGTAAGTGAAAATATTATAATAAAAATATTATATGAATTCCATTTAAATACTCATATTTGAACTCTTGGCAAGATTTTGCGGTTTAAAATCACTTGGACTACACTGAATTTCAGAAGTTCAGGCTTAACGTTTTTTTTTGTATATTAAAATTAAAATCTGTCTATAAATACATTTTCAAAAATTGAAAAATATTATATAATATTATAATTGATATACATTTATTTTTTATTTATTTATTTATTTATATATTTATTTATTTATATATCCACTGATCTCCCTCAAGTTTATTAACTGTACTCTTTGCATTTGGTGTCTAGCGTATGCGTCTATGTGTGTGTATATAAATCTTCTTTTAATTTGTGACAAGATCAACAAGTTCAAAGTTGTTTCAATCAATTGACCTCGCTGCTCCCAGAGGCTACAAAAAATATATTGTAACAGATCAGACCGAAATTGCGCTGGCAGCGACGTCAGCAGCGCTAAAAGCAGTGACGCGACGCCCGACAGCTATCAAAATTTAAGCGAAAACATTTTATTTTATTTATTTTTTTTTTGTGCATTTTCATCGTCAAGTGCACGTGTGCAACATTCGTCCGAGGAGAAGGGGCATGCAACGTACATTTTGGGTTTGCTCGGATTGCAAACTGACCTGCATTTTATTATGCGCACGCAGATTTGTGTAGAAGCTTTGAGCTTATTATTCAATTAAATGAACAGATATAGTAGCATTATATATACAAGTTGCAGTGAAAGGCCATCATTGCGTATACGCCGCGTGCAACCTGTGGCATGAATATGCTACTACTACTACTTACTCAGCTTAAAACAGACCCATTAACCCAGTTTCAGTCTTGTATCAATCTGCTGCTGAGTTTCTGCTCTGTGTTTCTCTGCTGCTTTTGTTTGTCTCAATTTAAAGTTCAATTTCATTGGCCCTCGTCGTGGTGTTCAAATTGATGTGACAGTTTTTTTTTTTATTTTTCTGCTCGGAACTCTTTAAAATGATACGTGTGGGTCAATGAGCTCAGTTTTGCAGTTTTGCTGCTGCTGCTCTCTGATATTTTATCATTAAATGATATACTTGTAGATATGTGACGATTAAGTTAGTAGAGAAAGTTAAAAATCAGTTATATTTATATAACAAAAATCATTTAAATATGACTACCTAAAAGCAGAGTATTATTATTGTTGAGAGCTTTAAAATAAAAAATACAATAAATTAATTAATTTGCATTATTTCCATTAAAGCAATCACATTAAATCCTTATTTTTATTTTATAAATTTACAAATAAGATTTAATCATATTATTCTATTATTATTTTATTTAAAATCAATTTTTATTTTTGATGTTTTAATTAAAAATTACAGAATAATTCTGCTTTGTTATTTTTTAAATAAAAATTTAGCAAAACTCTAAATTGTGATTTTTAAAATAAAAATGAAAAACTTTTGTTATTGCTTTAACATAAAAAATAATAAAAATTATTTAAATGTTTTTTTTATGGTTAAAATTACGAAAAAGCAAATCAATCTATTTTTCGATAGTCCAGAACAAAATTCGATTTATTTTTTAAAGGTATTTTATAACAATTTTTTTAATTGAAATATTTTCCTTATTTCAGTTCCTGCTTAAAATACACAAACAAGTACAAAAATTCAGCTGAAAAATCACATTTACAAACTATAAAATTAAAGTGTTTTTTTTATACAATTCCTAATGTAATACCCTTTCTTTTTTAGGTCAATATGCACGTATAATAAATTTTAAGTATTTCATATATACCACACCACATCATGGCCATCATTAATCAGCCAAGTTTTGTTCGGGCAGGACACGCAACTGATTGGCGCTGCATGCAACATGGTGGGTGGCAAGCGACAGCTTCAAAAATGGCGCCCAAAAAAGCACACAGCGCAAATTTTATGCAGACATCAGGCAAACAACAACAACAACAAAAACTTGGCAAGCTTCTGCCGCCTTCAACTTGCAACACACGCCCCCCCGCGCCGTGCCCCATCAACTTTAATGCATAAAATATTGAATTTTTGCAGACGGATTAACCTTGACTTTCACTTTCGCCACACGATGTCGGCGTCGCCGTCGATGTTGGCGTCGCTGTCGACGCTGTTGTCGTTGCTGCACTGCGTCCTGTCAAAGGATATAACTTTGACTGGGGCGACAGCAGCAATACAAATGTAACCAAAGTTAGAGCAGTGCAGAGCAGTCTAGCAGCCAGGACACCAAGCCAGACCAGACCAGACCAGGACATTTGTATGTACGACTTGCTGTGACGACGACTGCGCTGGCAGCACACACATATGTAGACACACACACACACACACACACATACTCGCATGTAACTGTTGCCTCTGCCTTTTCGCTCTAAATCCAACTGTTAGCTTTCGTCGCCTGTATTTTTGCCTTTTTTGTATGCCGCGCAACGCTTCAAACATTCGTCCTTGGCGGCAAACGAAAAATGTTCCTTTTTTGAATAATTCATATCGTTACAGGACATTCAAAACAAACACACACACGCGATGCCAGGCGATGCAATCTGAATGCCAAACGAGTTGCTCTAGCCCAGTAAGAGGTGTGACTAGAAATATGTATATATATATATAGATATATATAGATATATATATCTAGCTATGCCACATGTTGCTCTTGTCAAATTGAGACGCATTGTGAGCAATTAAAAATTGCACTCGACGCTGTTCAAATAGTTGCGCGAGGTCCTTTTGCAACAAAGTTATCGATAGACAAGCAGAAGCAAGCAGTAGCATTTTCGGCAGCGCACACAGCGGGGGGTGGAGGCAGCTATTTGGTATGCAGGATGCGTTGCAACACACAGACACAGGACGACGACCTCGTTACGAAACTGGAGCGAGAGAGAGAATGAGACAGAGAGAAGAGAGAGAGTCAGCGTATCCTTTTTTGCACGCCCCCAATTTGGCTAGCTGCAGTCTTTTATTTGATTTCTCTGCTGATTTGCTTTTTTTTACATTTTTGTTTACTGCACTGAAGTGTCGTCCTTTCGTCCTGTGTGTGTGTGTAGGTGTTGCGTGTTTGCGCATTTGAGCATATGATTAAACTACATTTTTTATATGCGTTTGCCCTGCCCCGTGTGTGTGTGTGTTAAACAATGCAAAGAGTTGGCAGCCAAAGGGTTAATGACACCTTTGGCATCCTTGTGAGAAAGACACCTGCCACACACAAATTGAACTGTTGTTGTTGTTGTTGCTGTTGTCACTGAGATAGGCATCTAGGTTGCAGGTAGGTTGCCACAGGTAACACGTAACAGAGGCACAGTTACAAACAGGTACATACAATCACAACAAAGCTAACAAATATTCCTTGTCTGTTATGTCATTATCCTTTTCTGAAGTGCTCAGTTTCTCACGCAGTCAAGTTGGGTTCGATTGCAACAAACCGTTTAATAATTGCAATAGAAACACCGTTAAAGGATTGCACAAATAACAGTTAGGTTATAGTTTAATCTTGGGAAAATATTCAATGATATGCATGAGAATTCGATAAAAGATTCTTGTAACTGTTTAGCTTAAATGGCATTGTAAATCTGTGGGAACTTGTTTTATTTGCAGATATATTTAATGATGCCAACAGGATATTATTTAAGATTAAATAGAAAGAGTTGTCAAACAATAAATATCACTATTGATACTATTGAGACACTTGTAAAATGAACAACCCTTTCCCCCAAAATTAATTTTTTCAAGATATTCTGCAAAAAAATGAATTGGGAACTTTGTTTCTTAGATTACAAATATGCCAAGTTCAAGCTAATTTTTTTATACTCTCTGTATACTCTAAAAATAATTCTAATAATTTTACAAATCAGTAGTTGTTCGACTTTCATAATTTTATCAAAACTTAATCTATTTAAATACAAAATATCTTTTTGCTCATGATTTTGTCAATAGATTGATTTTATATTTAAATTTTATTCATTTTTTGCAAGTTAAAATTTTTGCGCTCATCACTTTTTGCAAAAAAAAAAAAAAAAAAGTAAAAATAATAATATTATAATATTTAATTTTATTTGATTGCGGGCAACAATATAAAAAGCTATTTTAAAACTTATTTTGTAAACTACTTAATTTTTTTAAGGTTTAAAGACATATGACTTGTAAAGTAGAATAGAATTTATAGAATTTTAAAAAAATTTTATTAGGTTCAAAAACAACAAAAATTTGACTTGCAAAGTTGCCAATAAATTTATAGAATTTTACAAAATATGTCTAAGGATCAGACGACGTTTGCTGACCTCTCAAAATATTTATTAATTTACATATTTATTATTAATTTATATATTTATTAATATATTTATTAGTACCAATAGTTTTTAGTTTTATAAAATAAAGAATCTATTCTCAGCTTTTACTAAGTTTCAATACAACTTCGATTTTAGACGTTAGCTTCACAAATGTAATCAAAAAGCTGTCTCAAACACGCACGCCCAGCTTAGATGCCCAGCTTCAATTCCAATACCAATTCCAATACCAATTTCATTTCCTAAACCAAAACCCAAAAACCCCAAACCGTGCCCCATTGTTAGATTGTTAAGGCAAACGCCTTGTATCAAATGTTGCCCCGTTTTATAGTTTATAGTATGGTTTAGGAGGAGAGTATGGTATGGTATATGAGACAGTCTTCTCGTAGAGCTCTTTCAGAGCTGTTGTTGGCTTGCCCCTCCCTTTGGTATCATGGTCGCATAATTTATGACATTTTTGTGCGTCTTTTGTGTCGCGTTTGTATTAAATTTTCAAAAAAAAAAAAAAAAAAAAACCAAAACAAGTTCAAAGAGTTGGGGAAACATTTGCCTGCTTTCCACTGTGTGAGCTGAGGTGCTGTAATTTAGCCGCTATAGGAAACGCAGATGAAACACAAATTTTTTTTAAAACGCACACTCGAAATCTAAACTATGTAAGGAGAGGGGGAAAAAAACTAAGAGACGATCATTTGGATATTTTTTTTGGATTTCGCTTTTGGTATCGATTTATTTAGTTTTTTTTTAGCTTGGAGTTTTTTGGCCCTTTGCGTGGCCAACGAGTAGATATAATAATAATAATAAAAATAATGATAAGGTTGACCTGTTGTTAAAAGGCATTGAATGCCCTTTGGGTAATAATTTATTTGTGGGACACAAGCGCGCTTAGATTCGATTTGTGTGTGCGTGTGTGTATATTTATTATTATTTTGTTGTTTAACGAAGGAAAAAAAAACAACAAAAAAAAAAAAAAAAAAAGAAAAACTTGTTTTAAGTTATTGGATTGGATTGCTGTTGGTATCTCTTAGCCAAAGATATCAATGTTTGGTTTAGTGAAAGCTGCTAGACCCTCCAACTGATATATATATAGACCAAAAAACCCAAAATCAAATTGGATCGTGTGACAAAATGCAATACAATTTCAATAGGTTACAAGTTGGATTGACTTCGATTATATATGATTATATGCAATTAAAGAAAAGCGTTTAAATTGCAATGTGTCATTGCAATTGACAACAACAATACAAAGTACAATCGCTTGGCAAAGCTCATAAAAATATAAAAAAAAACTAAGTTGTTATAAGGCTGGACCAGCTAATTGCAGGTGCTGTCTACAAAAAAAATTACAAACAAAAAAAACAACATTAGTAACAACAACAACAAGAAAACAAACGTGAAACGTTTAGAGATCGACTAAATGGAATTAAGTACGTGACATAAACTGTAATTGGATCTATTAGAGAGGCGGTTCGCTGCAAACTTGAGGCAATTTGCAATGATCGTTGCAAAAAAAAAAAAAATAATAATACAAAAAAAAAAACTGAAACCAAATTCAATCTTAGAAGATCTAGCAGTTCCTAAGCGAGTGAAAAGTAAGCTCTCTGGAGTGTATATAAGACCTACAGCGTGTTTTTCCAACTGGCAAATAGGGAAATCGCAACAAGTTATTATTTTGGGAAAATTAATTATAAATATTTACAGCGAAATAAAATAAATCAACTATTAATAGTTTATGAAACACTTTTCTGTTTGGAATTACCAAACTAGTTAGCACATTTTTAAAGCCAGAAATACAATAAAACCCAAACTATTATGGCATATATAAAATTTGAAAAAATTCTTAAAATAAAAATAGTTTTATTTTCTTTACAAATAAATACATAAATAAAAAAAATTATTTAATTAATTGATAAATCAATAAATAAATAAATAAATACACAAATAAATAAATAAATAAATACACAAATAAAAAAATAAATAAATGAATAATTAAATAATTAAACAATTAAATAATTAAATACATTAATAAATGAATACATAAATAAATAAATACATAAATAAATAAATAAAAAATACACAAATAAAAAATAAATATATAAATACATAAATAAAAAAATAAATATATGAATGCTTAAATAAATAAATAAATCAATAAATAAATAAAAAATACACAAAAAAAATAAAGAAATCAATAAATAAATAAATACACAAATAAAAAAAAATGATAAATGAATAATTAAAAATTTAAATACATAAATAAATAAATAACTAAATAACTAAATACATAATTAAATAAATAAAAAAATATAAAAATAAAAACTAAATAAATAAATACATAAATAAAAAAAATATATGAATACGTAAATAAATAAATAAATAAATAAATAAAAAAATGTTTTGAATATGCTGAAGTCAAAATAAAACAATAATCTGTCAAAAATATCGAAAAAAAATACTTATAATTTTGAATACATTTTATATGCAATTCTGAGATAATTAAGATATTTTTCCGAATTCTGAAGTTTAAAAAAAAACATAATTAAACCAAAAATGTGTTTAATATTGATATATAAAAAAAAATTGTGAAGTCTAAATAACTCAATTATTTCGGTCAAAAAAAAAATCAAATAATTTAATTGAATTACTCTACTTTTCTTTATAATATTTAATATAAAAAATATTCAAATGTTCATATAATCACTTTGCAAATAAATAAATAATAATTAAATGTCCATTAATATAATTACCTAGTAAACAACAATAATTATAAATGCTTTTAAAAAATCAAATAAACACTACTAGTTATAGAGCTTTCAATTAGCCAACAAATAGTACGCATCATTTCAATATAATTAACAATTCGAATATTATAATGCGATTAATGCAAAACTAAAACAAATAAATAATTAAAAAAATAAAAATCACAGAAAATCGTGACAATTCATTTGACAATCTCTCTATATATATATAAATATAGAGAGGTATATAGTATACTATAAATTCGCCTGTTAGACAGAGAGATGATAATTATTCACCGACTGGCCAAAATGCTGACTGACTGAGAAATCATTCATTAAAAAAATTAAAACAAACAAACAAGCAGCAAACATGTGTTGCCCCCGTATGAAACGGCACTTTTTTGTTGTGCCTGTGTGTGTTTTTATTTATACAAAAATTAAGAAAATAAAATATACAAGAGACGCGTGCCGTAGCTGCGTGTATTGCTTAAATAATTAATATTTTAACACTTGATGAGCGAAAAAAGTTTTAAATTATCTCACAAAAAAAAAATTATAAAAAAAAAACAGTGAACAACAAATGATTCGGATGTATTTTACATTTATTATAATAAATTAACACAAATAAGGCATAAGTGTTTTGAATTGGATTAGACAAAGCCTCAAACCTCAACGATGATCAATCAATGGATGGTTTTTTGAAATTTATATTTATTTATTTATTTTGGATTGATTGAAATGCCAAACTGACGAATTGAAATGCAAATGAAAAGCAATGTAAATAGCTAGAAATATACATTTTTATGAATGAAAGTTTGGCATAATACAAAAAAATTCTTTGTTCTTATTAATATTATTCAATGTTGTAATTTATAGGCGGAATTAAGTTACAAAAATTTTAAATAAAAAAAATTTAAGTCTTTGGATTTATATGAACTTGTAAAAGTTGTAAATGGAACTGATATAATTTAATCAATTAATAAATTTTATATCATAAATTTATTTTACATTTAAATTTTATAAAATTTTAAAATCAAAAATTTGTCAATTTTTTTCATAGTTGATTTTGGTTTTTTTTATTTTTTTTTTAAATGCATTATTTATCATAAATTTAGCTCTAATTTTTATCTATTTTTTATGCACGAAAATAATTTTTTTATGCGATTTTTTCTATGATTTTCTAATTTGCATAAAAACTAAATTTTGGTGAAATATTTGTTTGCTCAATTTAAAAAAATCTAAAGATATTAATTTAAATCGATTGCGGATATTAAACATTAGTTTAAAACATTAATGAGCTTCATTACCAAAACAAACAGAATATTTTAGAAAAGTCAAACCCGGAGTCAAGTAAAGTCTGTTTTGATAGTTATCGGGATTGGGATTGGGTTTGGAACTGGGAATTGGGTACAAAAAGCGGAACTTAGCCTCTGAGAGATTGACTGACTAATGTGTGTAGAATGGGTAGGTAGAAATGAATATGGAATACCTGTTTGCTGTTTAATTATTTCGTTTGCGTATGTATTTCATGCCTTTTGAGTGATTGTCATTAATTAATTTTACTGTGAGTGTTTTGCGGGCCAAGCCTTGGCTTTTATTTTATTTTTTATTTGGTTTTTTGGTTTTGGTTTTTTGATTTTCATTCATAAATCCAGCGCTGGCAATGGCAAATTGAATTGTTTTTTAAGTGCATGGCTGGGCAAAAAACCATCTGGGGGCATTCCTGTGTGCAGTCATTAAGCATCGCACGCGCCCAGCTTCAAGACAGCAGACTAAAAGACTGTAGACTGTAGACTGAAGACTGTAGACTGCAGACTGTAGACGGCTGCAGTCTGGAGGATCGCGATTTGGACTGTAAGAGGCAGCTCAGCGGGGCATGCAGCCGTCGATGATTGCGCAAATTGCACCTACACACAACAAACAAACACACACACAACAAAGTGCGTTGGCAGACAATGCAGACGAAGACGCAGACGTTGCGAGTTGCAACTTCAACTCCGACGCAGACATTCATCACAGATCAGTCGAGGCACAAAGCTGTGTGTTGCCACAAAACTGTGGCAAAAGACAGATAGCCAGACAGGGCGAGTGCAAGGCAACAAAAGCCAGTCAATTTTTCTGCACCAAACACAAGAAAATTAGTTAGCAACTGAAGGGATTGCGTTTTGGGGTTTGGGTTCGGGTTTCGGGATTTCAGACTGAATCTCTCCCTGTTTGTTGTTGCCTGGCAGCGCCATTGGCATAAATCACTTGACAGGAAGCGTTGCAAGCCTTGTTGCGCCCACAACAACTTCTATGTGGCCATTAAAAGACATTTGTTTGTTTTTTTTTTTGTTTTGTGTTCCTTGCGACGAGGCCATTGCAAATTGAAATCGAAATCAGTTAGCTGCAGCTCGTCATCATCATCTCTGTGGTCGGTCATCCTTATACGAAGTCTCAACCTCATTCATTGCCATCCTTTTTTTGCAATCCATTTCTCTGTTCCTGGTCCCAGCTGCGTAAGTGCCCTGGTCAGCCACAGACCACAGCGCAAATATGTTGCAGCACACTTTTCATATTTTTATTTTTATTTTTTTTTTGGTATGCTCTGCACTTTGACTTTACTTCACTGAAAGGACAAACTGGCAGATTGGACGTTGGGTTTACGGAGGCGCCTCCCTGGAGACAAACCAACCAAACAAGCAGAAGCACTGGAAAATGCCGCAGAAATAATTATTTCTGTTTGCCATATTTGTTTTTATCTTTATTTATTTTTTCTATTTTTTTTTATTTTTATTTTTTTGCTGCTGCAAAGGCTTGGCTTTATTGTTGTTGTGTGTGGGCGGGTGTGTGTATGTGTGTGTGTGTGGGTGTAGAGTTGTAGTTATGAATCTGAATTGATGTTGAGCAAAGATATATCACTAAATGGTGTGATATGTGACAGAGCAATTGAAGAGATTCAAGATAAGCAAGCAGAAATTTATAAATAACAAGGCCAGAAACAAGAGAAGAATGGGAGTTTAAAAATTTAAATATAAAAAAAAAACTATAAATAAAATCAAATTTATATATATAAAAAAATTTTTAAATATAAAAAAAATTATGTAAATATAAAAAAAATTATAAATAAAATCAAATTTATAGTAGAAATAACTTGCAACTAAAAAACAAATATTTATACATAAATATAAATGTAAAATGATAGTTTACAAAATAATTTGCCTAAAAAAAACAGCAAATATCTATAAAAAAAAAAAAAATAATAATTTAAAAAAATTCAAAATTTCATGGAATCTTATTTTTTCAACTCCCATAACTTTGTCAAAACTCGACCGATTTGTATGCGGAATGTCTTTTTACTTATAATTTGAACTCTACATTTATTTGGCATTTAAATTTTTAATAAAAAAATTTTTTTTAATTTTTTCGAATTTTCGATTTTTTGCATACCTACCCCTATGAAATTTTACAAAAATTCTAAAAATTTTAAATCGGCCTATTTTAATTTTAATCGATTGCGGGCATCAAAATTAGTATAAAAAATCAATTCAAAACACATTTTAAAAAGTAACTTAATTTTTATGGCAATAATTTGATAAAAAAAATAAATATGTAAAATTGCAATTCCAATTAATTTTGATAAAAAATTTAATTTATATTTAAACTATGCAGTTATATTATCAACAGTATAAGTTTATTTAAGAATAAGCTTAGAATCAATCTAAAAATATAGAAAAAATGCCCAGGGGCTTTTCAAACATTGGGAAATACATATTTCCACAACTAAGTCTCCCTAGTTTTAATAAGTCAGCCCTTCTTAAATATATCACATTTAAACAATTAATATTTAAAATAAAAACACGCTCAAACCAGAACATCAACTTGATATTCAATTCGAAACATTTGTAGTTCCCATTTTTGTTGTTGCGGGAGTTTTTCCAGATTACAGATTAAGTTGATAATTCAGTACCCGGGTAATGCACCGAGATATCTGTCTAAATATATATAAATATTTTAAATGCAGAGTAAAATTGCATAAACTGTTGGATTGAGGCAATAAATTAGGTACCAGGTA
This sequence comes from Hirtodrosophila alboralis, assembly GCA_035043045.1. Classification (NCBI taxonomy): domain Eukaryota; kingdom Metazoa; phylum Arthropoda; class Insecta; order Diptera; family Drosophilidae; genus Hirtodrosophila; species Hirtodrosophila alboralis. Next base: position 718,025 of record JAWNNH010000369.1, read on the forward strand.
CTCTAACGAGACTTGTCTGAAATATCAATTGTAGCTTGGAAAGTGGGTGTGGGTTTTTTTTTATTTCTCTAGCTAATTAAATGCTTGATAAATTATCACTGCAACTGGGATTCACGGTAGGTCAGTTACGAGCAATTGTCTATTTTTAATATCTAAAAGCAATTAAATTATTATTTTAAACCGCAAAATAATTCTCAGAAACAATAAAATTGCATTTCGATTAAAGAGATTGACAAACAAAGCAAAAAATAATTAAATAAATAAATAAGAAAGATTAAGCATTTGAAAACAAATGAACTCGGTACGCATTTAAAATAATTGTAATTTTAATTAAAATTATATATTTATTAGCTTAATGTTTGTCCACATCATATCATAAACTCTTACATATGACACTTTTGTTGTTATTGCCCCAACAATAATTATTTTTTTTGCTTTTTGCATTTGAAATTGTTTACGCGTGCACATCGCGCTGATCATTTGGAAAGAGTGAGAGAGAGAGAGATTGTGTTAGAGTGAGATAAAAACTAAAAGGCATTATCCCAAAAACGGGTGCGCTGCGCACGCGCCTCTGATTACACACTGCAAATTCATATTCAATTTCAAATAAATACGCTCGTAAGTGTAATTTAAATAAAAAATAAAAAACGTTGCCCACGCAACCTTAAACAAGTCCCAGTTGTTAGCAAGTAAAGCTGGAAAAGCAGCGTTAGTGATGGCAAACGTTGAATGCGATAATATCGAGTTTAGAGAACATTTTTATGGTACAGAAAAATCGATCAAAATTTAGGTTGTATGAGTAGAGTATTTAGGAAAGTTGGATAAGGATTAATGTAGGAATTAAAAGGTAAAAACAAAGATGATAAAGCTGATTTATATTTATTGTTTGGTCTATTATTTTTATACACATAAATCATAGTGACTCATATAAGAACGATTAATATTATCGATAATTTTGACAGTATTAAAAAAATAAACTAAGAGACTTTTTTTAAATGATTCAAAACTAGATTATTTATACAACAAACAAACAAACCGGTAAATTTTCTGATAAACACTTCAATATAATAGACAAATATTCAGTGACATCAAATTTAATAAAAATGAACATTATTATTGATAATTTTGATAATATTAGCAAATGACCTAAACAAATATTTTTTAAGTATTTAAAACATTAAAAGAAATGTTAAATACTGGCATATAAAAAAGACCTAAATCTCTAACCTAAATAAAATCTATTTTAATTATTCAGAGCACTAAAAACAATGTTAAATATGAAAATATAAAGAAAAAATTAATTTTAAAAAATCGTTTTAATTATTCAGCACATTAAAAATAATGTTAAATATTAAAATATAAAGAAAACCTAAAACCCTAACCTAAATAAAATCTATTTTAATTATTCAGAGCACTAAAAACTATGTTAAATATGAAAATATAAAGAAAAAATAAATTTTAAATAAATTTTAAAAAATCAATAAATAACCCTAAAAAATCAATATCAACAATAAAACAAAAATCATATTCAGTGACTGCCAAACAAATACGCTTCCAGTCGGATTCTGCCACCAATTGTTGACTCCGATTACCTTTTAACAATACTTTTCTCATTATTAGTTAGTGCTACTACTATCGATAGTGCCATCAATTATTTGTTTGTTTCTAACTAGCTGTTACCCTGTGCCTGTCACTTCCACGTCCATCTCCATCTCCAGCATCGTCGCAACCAAATCAAATGTGGCATAATCAATCAACAAACACTCAACAAACTTTTGCAGTTTGTTTTGACTTGGCGTTGCACAGCTGAAACAAATATGCCACTAATTACAGACTCAAGTCTCAGAGTCTCAGTCTCAGTTTGATTGAGAGTCTCTTGCGGTTAAGAATGCCAAGACATGGCATTATGTGCATTATGTGCATTATGCAACCGACAACCCAACCTATGTGCAATAATAATAATTTTTTGTATCTGTTTTTTTTTTCGTTTTTTTTTTGTTGCTTCTGTCGTCCATTGTTTGCCGTGACTCGCCACAGCGTCTGTGAATCGCCTTTTTATACACAATTACATTATTTATCGTTTAATTAACTCAACCCGCAATTATTTCAATTAAAAATGCTGCTCAGCCGCCGCTGAGTAATGCACACGGCCCAAGCTGCAATACCTCAAGCCAAAAGCTGCAGTTTTAAGTCTGAATCTGAATCGGTATCTGAATCTGAGACGGAGACTGACACTGGGACTGGGACACAGATAGTTATTATTATTACAAGTATTGGTGCAAACTGCAGGGCTAACTGGGCGTGTGCCCAAACACTGAGTCAGCTTTTTGTAGCTCTGACAACAATGTTGCCTCTTTCCCATAACAACATTTGATCAGGCCAATAATAGCCAAAATAACAAAAATTTACATTTTATTCAGACAATTTACAACCAATTCAATAAAAAAAAAATTAATATGTAAACACCAAATTAACGAAATAATTAACTAGCAAAAATGCAGCGCTGTAAAAACAAAGATAATGCCATCAATCGATAGTTACAATTTAAACTAACGTTACCAACAAATAATATAAATTATATTAAAAAAAATGTCTGCTTAAACCCTACAATTCGTGGTAAAATTAAGATATAAATAAAGATTTAAATTATTAATTGATTTTCGATTGTGGAAAATATTTTTAAATAAAAATAAAAATAAAAAATATTTTAAATAAATAAAATAAATTTATAAGAAGCGAAAGAACCATTAATTGGCTAACAGAACTATTAATAGAATATATATTAAAAATAATAACTAAATGTATATTTATAGATCTTTCTATATGTAATTAAAATAAAATTTTTAACAAATTTACTACAAAAAATTGTTTTTACTATCTGACAACATTAGAGCCCTATTTGTTTTATTTTTTTCTAAAAAAAAAATATTTTAATACCCTGCTTTAAGCACTTTTTCCAAATAATATAAATAAACCATAACTATATATATTAAATATTAAAAACTATATTAAACGCGTTGACAAATCTAAGACCAAAACCCAAAAAACAATCGCCAAATTAAAGCTAGACCAAAAAATTCGATCAATTCAAACGATAAACTAGCGTTCCAATCAAAAGGCCAGACACTTGTTACCAATTGGGAGAGAAAAAATATATGTTTTAAGCCATCGACGCCTTATCGAGTTTGTAATTAAGCCGGCAAAGCCTAAAAGTCACGAGATGCCTAACGAAGCGCGGATTAAACTCCCAAAAAAAAATACCGACCTAAAACTAAAATTTATGATAGCTACTAGGCCCAAACAAAGTTGAGGGCCCGCCACTGACATGGTCATGGTGTTGATTAGGGCCCCAGTTAGAGTTTTAGTTGTAGTTTTAGTCTCAGTTCCAGTTCAGGTCAGGGCACAAGTGTCACAGCATGGAGCAGACTCGACACAGACTCGACTCGAACGCAGTTTTTTGTGGACTCCATTGGGTGATCTCAATGTTGGCTCTTTGTGTATGGAAACATTTGCCGCCATTTGGATGTGTTTTTTTTTTCTTCAGCTTCTTTTTGGCCTTTTTGTAAAATTTATGTCTCATCGAGTTGACAAGCTAAAGAATGGCTCCCCTCCAGTAACAACAACAACAACAACAACATTGTCGCTATATTTCAATAAAAAGGCGTACCGCTAAATTCGAAAGTTACATTTTTGGAAATTGGTTTGGGAATTCGTAGCGAACCTAAACGAATCTAACCGAATCAATGTCGTTTGCCATCAGGTTTCTTTCTCATTAAACTTTTGTCTTCTTGGCTAGCTGGCTTTTTAATTTAATAGAATTTTTTTAAAGCTTTTTACGAGCTTAGCCAAAAAGAAATATATATATTTTTAGTTTCTATATAAATATCAACTAACTTGAAATGAACTAGAAGTCAAGTTCTTTTTTGGCGCGCCCCGAAACATTGCATAAATTTGCAATTCATTAACTGATTTTGTGCTTAATTTTTTTTTCAACTTATTATTACTACAAACAAACATTTGTTGTTGCCATTCGCATAATTTATGCGACAAGTTCTACATTTATTTACGTGATTGGGATTCAACTTTAATGGGTTCATTGATTGCTACGAAAGAACTTCTTTTTTTTGCCTCTTGGCCAATTTACACGTGGCCTGCGAGCCAAAAACGAGAAATTCATCAATGACCACCCAAAAGATACGTAGCAAAGTGCTTAATAAATTTGTTAGCTAATTTTCTTAAATGCAATAAATTTCAACGAAAATGTGCTACAAACTAAAATATCTATATGGGGGGAAACAACGAACGGTCTAAACAGATCGCCATGTACGCACATTTGCTGTACATTCTTCTATACCCTGTAAAAGACGCACTTATTTGTAAGGGATATGATGTGTGTGGCGCCAGAAAAGACATTTTAATGGGATAATGAATTTTCAGATATAAAATAAATATTTAAAATATAAAATATTATTGACAACACGAAAATTAAAGTATTAAATAAAAAATAAATAAATAAAATAAAAAATAAAAAAATAAAATAAAAAATATTAATTAATATAGCAAAAATAAATAAATAAATATAAAAATAAAATAGATAAAATGCTAAAATAATGTTTATTCAAGTATTTTAAAATATTTAAATAAAATCAAAATAAATAAATAAAATACAAAAAAAAATATAACAAAAATAAATAAATATAAAAATAAAATAGATCAATAAATATAAAAATTAAATAAATATTAAAAATATCAACACAAAAACTAAAGTATTAATTCAACAATCAAACACAAAAATGTTAAAAAAAAAAAAAACAAACAAAAAAAAATATCAATAAATATCAATAAATAAAATAATTATCAATAAATAGAATAAATGTTAATGAATTAAAACATTTAACATAAAATAATCAAATAAATAAATAAATCAAACAAATAAAAATAAATAAATATAAACAATAAATAAATAAATTAAAACAAAAATAAAATAAATAAATCAATACAAAAAAATAAATAAAGAAATAGCAATTAATATCAAGAAAATAAAATAAATATTATTTAATATGGAATAAAATATTTTTAAATATTGGCAAGTTTTAATAATTTTTAATAAATTAAATATCCTAAATTGAATAAAATAATATTTTTGATTTTTTCCCATTTAATTTAAAATTTAATATTAACAGTTTTTTAATAAAATCAGAACTGAAACCGTAATAGACATAGTATATTATAAGTAAATACCTCTTAGCTCTGCAATATTCAAGACTTATTTGTACTAAATAAAATACAGGGCATTTGTTGAGTCTAACCGATTGCTCTACTTGATTCGCACTTGTTTATTGTGTGAATGCTGTTGTTGTATTTGGTGCGCATAAAACAAACTACATATGTAGCAATAAAAGAGCTGACCAAAAATACAAAAAAAATATATAAAAAATGTAAAAAACAATAACAAAAAGACAGTTGAGCCAATAAAAACAACACCAGAGCAGCGAACAAGAAGAGCAAACAGCAAACATCAAACACGATTTGCTCAAATGTACGCAATTATTTATCAGAACCAAAGTTGATGTTGGGAGTTTTTGGAGAGTTGCAGAAAGCCGCGGAGTGAAACTATTGGGAGGCTGCAGTTACAGAGAGGGGGGGAAAGGAAACAAGCCGCAAGATGCCTCGAGATTTATGCACTTCTGTGGCAGGACCCTTTTGTTGGCGTCGGCGCTGCTGCTGCAAGCCAATTGAGTAGTAAAAAATAATTTCGCCTTATGAGATTTATGTGGCTTGTTTGCACATTTGATGTACACTTGGGGGCCTAACACACACACACACCCCACACGCCCCCTCCAAACACCTCAAGCAATAAACATGGCCAAGAAGAGAGAGAGATGGCCCTTTGGCGTGGGCTGTTTAACTGGCCACTGGCCACTGACTGGACTGGCATATAAATTGCTCTAAATTTGAGTTGAAAAATGTTCAAGAAGAGGGGGAGAGGGGGAACCAAAGTGATCACTTTGATTTGGGGGGGGAACACGCCCTACTTTCTATTTCTAAACGGCATTTTTTTTTATGCATCAAAAACTTTCACCCAAAATTGTCATTGATTTAACTTAACTTTATTTCTTATCAGTCTTATAAACTTTGAGGGGGGCAGCATGAAGAGCAAGTTACACTTAAAAAATTAGTACCACTAATGGGCAAATAACGAGCCCATAAAAAAAATAAAACCACTTCGAAAAAACAATTTCGTGCAATTGCACAAAAAAAAAAACAAAAACAAGAAAATAAGACCAAAGTGAATAAAAGCAAATAAACATTTTAGTGCTAATAAAATTACGAAATGAAAGAGTATATGCAAATGAGTAAGGAGCTGTAGATGATAAGTAAATTAATAGTTGGTAATAGAGTTGCAATTGTTTCCTAGAAATTTAAGTTTATTTTAGACTTTTATAGCCGCATAAAAAAAGAGAGTAAGTATATTAAGATTAGGCCTATTTATAATAATAAAAAAGAGTTTATTTTGGATAACAAATTTAAAGTATTAATTAAATTCTGAATTGTAAAAATAATTTATAATAAACTAAGACTTTATTTTGTGGGTTAAATATTTTAAATTAAAGATTCTGCTTAGGAAAATCTATTAATTTAAACGTTTATAAATAAATAATATATAAAATATAAAAGTATTATATTATTTTGCTATTAAATAATATTAATTTTTCCAAAATATTTATTGCCATAAAAACTTGAAGAAAGTTAGCCAGCTAAAGAAACTTTTAAATATTTAAAAAAAAAAAACACTACAATGTTCATAAAAACCAAAAAACAACAAACTCTTCCTAATTTGCTATTAGTTATAAAATATTTATGTTTTCCTACTATAAATACCAAAAATCCTAAATGCCTATAAGCTGGCAATCATAGTCTTAAACGATTTTAAAATAATCATAAAAAAAATCAGACTTACAGAATAATACATATTTCAGTTTATTTTTTGAGTTTTTTTTTCGTTTTGGTTAAAATTCCCCCCTTAAAGTCAAACGCCTTTTGGGTTGTTAGCCGAAATAAAATTTGGTTTTTTATATCGTCGTTGACCTTCGTCTAATAAGAAAAACAACAAAAAACAAGAAAACTACAAACTTTAGCTAATGAAAGAAAACAAATTTATAGGCATCATAATTATGCGAAATTTCAAACGCAACGTTATCGAAACCCCAATACAACAGAGACCAGATGATAAAAGTTAAGTTTTAGTATCTGCTTTATTTTTTTTTTTCTTTTTTTTTTGTGTGTTTTTATAGATATCTTTTAGATTTTTTTTGGCCACAGCTAATGGTAAATTATGAAGCTGAGACAGAGCTCCGTTCGACCCATAGCCAAAGTTGATAGCCGTTTGGGCCCCCAATCAATTTCTGGTTAATAAATTTTGGCGCAAAATTGTCAACGCTCGAAAAGATGTCTAGGTATTTATGATGTTGTTGTTTTTATATATATATTTATTTTTTATAGTGAAATTATTGTTGTCTCTTTAGTATATTTGAGCATTTCAAAAAATGGCACGTGCGTCTGTGTCAGGTTTTTAACGATCGGCTAATTTCTGTCTTTTGGGGTTTCGCATTTTTTTTTGTTATCTGCTAAGTGCTTTTTTTTATTTTTAAATAAATTAAGTGACTACTAACTAACTAAATATGAATCTTATATATGTATGCTAACTTTTGGACAAACTTAAGTTAATAAAACATAAAAATATAAAAAACCAAAATGACATCTTCTATTTTGCCTAAATAACTGATGGATTGATTTGTTGTCTCTTTGATTAAGTTGTTTGGCCCATTCACAAACGAGAAACTAACTTAGATTTTTTTTTTTTTTTTAATTTTAAAATATTCAAAATTTCCAATTCAATTGACAGCTGAGTTGACATAGTTTGCTGTTGCTTTTTAGTTATTATAATATAAATTAATATATTTGTGACATTGATTTAATGTCTGGGGAGATGCTGATGAAGATGTTTGCAGAGATTACTTTTTATAGAGTTAGTCAGCAAAAAATATTATTGTTTGATGGAGTGCCAGATGAGTTTGGCAGATTATTTATGAATTTTATTAAAGAAAATTAAATTTTCGGATATTTTTTTAATATTATTTTAATTTAAGTATGCTTAGTTAAAATTGATGATATATAGGTATATAATTGATTAATAATTTGTATAATTTGTTAATTTAGAGTAATTGATATATTTTATCAAATTTTTGCAGATATTTCATGCAACTTGCAGCGTGCAACATTTAAACACGTTTTTATTTATGCCGCAATTTTCTGTGCAACATTTAAAGCAATTTTCAACTGATTTACTTTAAATTCGGTGCCGGAAATTGATCAGAATATTTTATGAATATTTTATTGTATACCAAAACTTCTAGCTAGAAATTATTAAACGCAATTTTCAACACATACAAAAACGAATTTATAGCGCAATTTATCGTGTAATCTTTCAGCGCAACTTGCACAAAGCCATGCAACATTTGTTTATCAAAGATCTTCTGCCCAAATATCTAACCACATTTGATTTGTCTACAATCTGACAATCAACAATTTCTGTAAATGTGAATTAACATTGATTTACAAGCTGACACAACACAGCCACTTAGCAAATCTTTAAGCAATAGCACAACTCACATTTTTCAGTTTTAATCTTTATGAAACCTGGCACTCTCTGAATGAATGACTGGCCAGCTTCCTCATTCATGCAAACTGGTAGCCAATTGTCTGTTTTTTTTTTCTGCTTATTGGCGCCCATCAAATTGGCCAACGATCGTTCCATTAGCCCGCTGTCTCTCCCCCTTCAAGCTCTTTGTGTAATTGTCAACTGGCACGATCAGCAACATCAACAGCTCATCAGGCTTGGACTGGGTTGTGTGGCTCTGGGGTCTTGGGTTCTGTAACTACCTCTGACAACTCAATATAAACACTGTGAGAGGATTACACCTGACCAGAAAAAGCCATTGGCAAGTGACTCGTTTACTCGTCCTGCCCTGCCCCCTTCATCAATGAGCCAGTTTGATTTCATTTCGTGGCTTTTTTGCATGCTTATTGCCAATTTTTGATTGCAGGCGCTACCACAACAGCCCAGTTCGAGTCCCAGTCCCAGTTCGAGTCTCAGTCCCAGTCCAGAGCTGTTAAGAAGGCGTTAAATGCATGATTTGTGGCCACAGTCGGTTAATGGTAATGAAGCTGATGGTCAGTAAGCCAAACAGCCAAACAGGCCAACAGCCAAACGAGTTGATGACTTGCCTCATCCACATACAGAGAGACTTGGCATTTTATTTCAATTAAGCCGCGTATTTTTTTCTTTTTTCTTTTTTTTTTTTTTTTGCGAATTGTTTAACTTTATAGGGCTCTCACGATGGTTGTTTGCGATTCCCTTATGAGGTTTGTTACACTGACATAGGAAGCGGAAATGAACTACATCAATTCACAATGAATAATAAAATTCATTCAAAAAAATGTCTCTAAAAGCAAGATTTATGGTTTATGCTTTTATTTTCAATTAAATTCAAAACATGCAAAGCCTTTTGCCATTTTAGTTAGATGAAAAGTGCATAATTTAATTAAGTTATATTTAGATTTTTGAAATTAAAAATATTTCGGTATTTTTCATAATTTATAAGCCACAATTCGATTTACAACAAATTGCAAAAATGTATTAAAAGGTTTAATAGGTAATTAAATTGAAAAATAATAAAAATATCTTTAAATAAGAATAAATAAATAATTTAATAAAAAAAAATAATTTAATAAATACTCATAAATTAACTCAGTAAAAAAAATTAAATGATAAAATCAAAAAAAAAAAATAAATAAATAATAAATAAATAAATAAAATAAAATAATAACAAAATATAAATTAATTACCAAATAAAAATTACCAATTGAAAAAGTAAAAAAAAATATATATTCTCTGGCAAATATTTAATTTAAATTATAGGTGTGTATTATATTGTATGATAAAAATGCGATTTTTATTAAAGACACCTAAAAAAAAGAGAAATACCATTTTGGCTTTACAAAAAAATATTAATAATTAATTTAAAATTCTGTCTGAGCTGGCATAAAAAATTATTTTTTTTTTTTGTCAAATTTTCTTATTTAAATCTTTAATTTATTAAGAAAGCTATGCAAAAACAAGAACACTTTTAAACTCCGTCAGATAACAAAAATAAATCAAGGAATTTTCAGCAATATTATCATGTTAATTTTATATTTAATACACATACTAGCATTAAGCCTTCAATCATAGCTCTCAATTGTTTTATTTACCTAACGAATTTTATAAGAAAGTGTACACTAATTTTTGGCATAGTTAAGCTTCTTTAAACATTTTTTTTTTCTCTTTTTTGATAGAGGTGTGGCATTATTTATTATTGTTACTAAAAATAATTCAAGTCCGGCTATGACGTCATGTTAAAAATTTGACATAAATGGCGCAGTTTAATATTATTTTTTTTGCTGCCAATAAGTAGAGTTTTAGCTCTTAAATATGTCTGTACAGTGTACACTGTACAGCCAGGGGCGTCATGGTCACCAAATGGTTTTTTGTAGGTCAAGTCTGGTGTGGAATTATTTGGTGGACTGAGGGAGGGTGTTCGCGGTTCTCTCACTCTCTTTAACTTTTGTGGTGTATTTGGTGTGTGTGTGTTGTGGTGTGGGTGTTGAGGTGTCGCCGTCAAAAGCTGTATAAAGTTTTCGCAGACGTTGTTGCTGTTGTTGTTGTGGCCAACCTTGTGCAACTTTTCAGACAGCAACAATAACAACAGTGACTGCAAAAATTTAACTGCAGTCAACGGCGCGACAAGCGTCAAGAAAATACAACAACAACAACAACAACAACAACAGCAATTGCAATTGGCAATGCGACTTTGGGCTGGCCAAATGGCCAAATGGTTAAATGGCCAACTGGCTGCCACGGCATCATAAAATTTAATTTCCTGCGCTTAAAGTTTGCCCCAAATATGCCTCAAGTTGAGGCATGCCCTACCCCCCTCTACCACCGCCCACTCTGCCACCATACGGTTCGGGCCAGGGCAACGTTTTAATTGCGCTTTCATTAACGCGACTTTGATTTATGGCTACCGCGTTGCCAAAGGTTTTTTTTTTTTTATTTTTTCTTCCAACGATTTCTTTTGCAAATATTTAAACATTTTTTTTTCTGTATTTTTTTTTTTGTATTTTTTTTTTTTTTTATATATTTTCGCTTGTTTGCATTTGGTTTTTCGACGCAGTTCGTTGCGCGCACTCTGGAGAGCTTTTTGTTTAATACTTTTCGGTAGTCAATTGCCTCAATCACTAAAAAAACAAAAACAAAAACAAAAACTAAAATCAAATGCGTTTACAAAACCTCTATTGACTTTAAACTCGCCTGATTGAAAAATGAATCAACTTTTATTTTTAGCAGCCCATGATGAGACATCATTCTATAACAACAACAAAACAAAAAAAAAAACTATATAGTTTTTAGAATGGAATGCCTAGACAATGTGTCGACAGCTTTTTGGATAATGTCATATGTCAGCTTAGAGCCAAGATTTTTTGAAAATATTATTGGTTTGCATTATACAGTCTTTGGCTTACAAGCTCTCTAAATCTCTTTAAAAAAAGAGAATTTATTTTTTTCTCGACCATCAACAGCAATGTTTAAATATCTAAGTATAGAGAATAATTTCATAATTTCAATGGTTTTTAATAATTGTGTAGTTAAGTAAAGTAAGTTAAATAAATTATATAAATTTCCTAATGAGCTGATTGAATATTTATTTATAAAAAGAAAATATCCACATAAATATATATAACCTAATTTTAAGTGTAACTAAACACATTTCTTTCTTTTTTATTGCCTTTCTTCATCACCTAAAATATTTTATATTTTAATTTTTTTTATTTTTATTTAATACTTTTTATTTAATTTTTTGCCCCTGTAGGATTCGCAACAAAAAACTGTATAAAATGTTGTAAATATTGTAAATTTATCTGTTTTCGTTAAAAAATAAATAAAATAGAATATAACCAGGGTATACTTAACCAGTTAAAGCTATTAGAGCCAGCCTAGGGCCAGCCTATATTAAAAAGTTAATATTTTTATTTTTGACTATATTAATAAATTTATATTTTTATTTAAAGCATAATTACTAATGGTGATTGCTAATGGAAAATCGCGCACTTCATGAACATGTTTTAATAATTATTTTATTTTATTTTATTATTTTATTTTTACTATTATTTTATTTTAATAAATATAATTTACCTCGTTTAGTGTACCCTAAATATAAATACTTAACTATCTACTACTATGAGTAGAGAGTTTTTTCCAACCAAATCATAAATACAAACACTATCGATTGGCGGCGCTATCGATTATTTTCTCACTCTAACCCTGCGCATTTAATGCCATTCATTTGACGCTCAACGCTGTGTGGAATGCAACGCCCTCAAGTTGCATTGTAATGCAAAAGAAAAAATGCAAAACACAAAAAAAAATTAGAAATGCAAATGAGACTGACAACAACAACAACTATGACAACGTTGTTGTCTTTTGATGATGCGCATGCGCAGCTTTTAAGCACTGAAAAACGTGACGTTGACGTCGACGTCAACGTCGAGGCAGACGTTGGCAGCGCGCACATTAAGCAGCGAGCACGTGCGCGCATGCGCAACAAATAACTCGTCCGTTTGGCGTTGTTTTTTTTTTATTTTAGAGTGGACCAAAAGCTGCATCCCTGGAAGAGTTAGAGAGGGGGTAAGGGAAGGGAAGGGACGCGGGTACATGCCAACATGCCCGGCTACTTTGTTTATTAATTCTTTTGCGCATTTTTTCGCGCTTGATGCGCGGATTCTGTTGTCGGTTTTGCCGACGGCGTTTTGGCCAAGTTTATTGCCGGTTTTCATTAAGAGATTTATTGCAGCTGCAACTAGAGGCAATAGCAGCAGCAGCTGAGTCAGTGGCAGAGGCAACAGCAGCAGCAGTGGCAGCAACAAACTGTTGCTTGCACTTGACCGACAACAAAACGCCGTTGGCCTGCGTTCACGGCCTGTGCAATAAATATTTAAATTTGATATTCTCTATGCTGCACTTGCTACGCTACTAAGTAACTTGGCTGCTACTAACTTGGCCAACAAACTGGCCAACAGCATATTTGCCTATCGATTGAGATCTGAGCTGTGCAACTTGTGTGAGCTCTGGGCGACCTTGTTGCCTTCCATTTGCTTGCCAAAATGTCAAGCGCCAGACGACGGCGACATGTGTGTGAGAATTATTTTGAAACCAACTGTGACTTTAACTTGAGGCCAGATTGGCCCACACACCACACTGAACATAGCCACCAGTTGAGTAGCTTACTTTCCATACTCTAAAAGATGGTATAACTGATTTTTTACATCATTTGTAGAGCATTGAAAGAGACTTTAAAAAAGGCAAAATGCATTATTAAATTATTTTAATCGAATGTAAATAAAATAAACTTAATACAGCTGAATTTCTTTTTATGTTTAGATAAATAAACAGAGCCTGTTTTTTCCCCTAAAAAAATAATACAATTAAACTGATTAAGCCATAGTCTTAATATAACAAGAGTTCAGTTTCTGTATATTAAAATTTAAAATAGCAAAAAATCAAATTTTTATAGAGCCTTGTTTAACATGGAATTGTTTAACAAAATCTCCATTAACTTTACCAAATGCAAGTTTTGTTGTCTTTCAATAAATAAAGCGTATTAAAGAGTATTTAAAATTCAGTTTTCCCTAGCTCTAACCGTTTTTTTTCTTGTTATTTATACGTTAAAAATGTGCGCAAACAGAAAAGCGCAAAAAAAAAAAAAAGAATTATAAAAAAAACGCGCCAAGTGGTTGGCTTTGACACTGCGATCATTTTGCCGCTGATCAGGGATCACTGATCACTGATCAAAGATCTTAACTGAACTTAGCTCTTAACTCTTTCAACTCTTGGCTTTCTTAACAGACTGCAGCTGCCTGTTTATTGGCAAAAATGGCAAATTGGCAACGCTCTGTGCTTTGTCTAGTTTTGCGGCTTATAAAGCCATTAATAACCCTCGCATTTTCAACAGTTAATTCAAAACTGCACACGAGACAATGTCATGGTTCATACATCAGTTGAGTTTGCTTATTAGAGGGGAGAGGAGAGAAAAAGAGAGACAAATATTGAAAATTGTTTGCGAGGGCGGTAAGTAAATTTGCAGATAGGAGTTGAAAATTAAAAATTATTGTAACAATTCCGACATAGCCAAAAACTAAGTTCTAACTAGCTCGGTGTTCGTATTAGCTATAGTTGGTTAGTTACTACATATCCTCTATATATTTTCACTTTTATAAGAAACAGAAATGCCTTTAATTTAAACAATTTTATATATTTACTACAACTATTTTAAACTTTGAAATAAAATTGAGAAAACTGAACCCAAAGTTTTAGTGATAAAAAATCAGAGCTTCCTAAAAATTTTCTATCTTGTTTTGCTCATTAAATCAAAGAAAAAATATTAAAAATTTAAGTTTAATTCATTATTCAAGTATTATAATAATTCCAACTATTAGGATATTCTATTCTTTATGGTTTGTTCCTATATTTTCCCCAGTTTATTCATTTGTAATCAACTTATAAACTAAGCATGCTGTTCCTTAATTTTTACTCACTTTTATAGTAAGTATCACAGCAATATTTCAATCTTCCCATAGTCTATAAATATTGTCATTTCTAATCTATTTTATTTTATTTTTTCTAGTTTTCTAATCTATTTTATTTTATTTTTTCCACTTTTTTCCACTTTTTCCCAGTTAATTTCCCTCCGTTTTATCAATTCATAAACTTTTCAAACTACTCCAAAGTATTTTTTGTTTTGTTTTTTATCTACCTATGTAGTTAGTATATCACAGCAATTTTCCATATATAGCATACCCGCATTATTATTATTATCATTTGTCTAGGTGTTTGATGATCATCAGCTCTGAAGGTGTCGCCTTTCTCACTTCCTCTTTAGCAAGTTAAAGTAGTGCTATCTTTGTCTGACATGGAACATTGTTTCGGTTGATTTGGTTGCATTTGGAAAAAGTCAGAGCTTAATTCGCTTGTGGGTGTTATTATTGTGGGTAGTTAAAACAATGTTCGTCACAGTATTCAATGCATTCGTTTGAATGCTCTTAAAAAACCCATAAATATTTTTCTAATTATTGTAGTTTGTAGTTTACACTGGGCAACAAAGGTTGATAACTAAATGATTGTGTTTATGTTAGGGTAAATTAAAAGATGTTTATTTTGATTCAGAAAATTTAAATGGATGAGTTATAGAAGGTATAATATATTTTAAATTATATTAAATTATATTTATATTATATTTTTGCTTGTAAGCTGAAATTCTGTTTAGGAAAATAGATTTTGTTTTTGTTTCATAAAAAGATTTGTGCAAAAGAATGATAAGTATAAGCATATCTAAAAATTTATCTCAAACTATATTTTCTATTGTATTGTGTTGACTATCTGTGTTATTTTATATACCCTGTAAAACTGTGTAAGGTGATATATAAAGAAAGAATAAGGATACTTTAAAATTTATATAAATTTTCAATTGAGATCAATATTCAAGCAAAAACTCCAGTTTCCTGAGCTCAGAGACTATAAAAACTAGGGTCTTCAATTTTTATACTTATATAGTGTATCTGTAGTGTATATGGACACCTACTTATTTACTATACCCTTACCTCTATTGCATACTTCACTCATTACACACACTTGCTGAATTATATAAAAAAAAAAATTTTAATTATAATTTTAATAAATTTTAAATAAATAGCTCGGATTTTAAACATTCTTCATTTATTTGTAATTTGATTGTGCGCATGTAAAAAATGATTTTAGCGACTTTCACAGCTATTTCTAGGGTGTCTGCTAGTCTGCCAAACTTAACTACAACATTACTAAATTTTCTGTTTTTTTTTTATTTCGAAACTGTCGCACACGAACGCACAGCGGCGAGAACTTTAAAAGAAAATGAAAATTCCCAAAGGAAGCATAGATAATGAGCACAATGCCAGAGTGGAGAGCTCAAAAGCAACTACAGGCACAGCTGGAGCCCGAAAAAAGAAAAAATATAAATAAAACAGAGTGTGACCAGTCATTCAGTCAGTTTGTCATTCAGTCAGTTGGTTAGTTGGCTGCTTGAACTGTTGTTGTTGGCCAGTTCGTCAAACCGGCGACTTTGGCTTTGGCCAAGTTGTGTCAGCCATTTTTAGCCCTGGGCAACAATGGCAACTACAAACGTCCAAGCAGATTGCCATTGTGTGCCTCCGCCTCCTCCGCCTCCTCCACCTCTCCTCAACTCCCTTCTGCCTCTTCTCTCGCCCTCTCTCTCTCTTTGCTGCCTGTCTCTGCTTTTGTTTTTAGCCATTGTTAGTGCGGCTTTTGCAACATTTGAATGATTCTCGTTGGTCGTGTCAGTCCCACGGGTAATTATTGACACGGTTGTATGCACGCAGCCCAAAAACACAAGCACACACACACACATCTACACCGAGAGAAACTGAGCAGCAACAACACAAAACCAAGGCACACGCGAATAACAAAAAAAAAACCAACTCAAAATAATAATGAAAATGTCGGCATTGCTATGCTTAGGGAACTGAGACGATTGAGCAGCTGTCGGAGGGGTTGCAGGGTATATAAGGTGGTTCTGCTTTTCCAGGTGCCAGTGGCACTATAACTCCCCCCGAATGTGGTTACGGGGGTGGCTTCAATATCATGTATCGTTCTCGCACTTAACACGCACACAGTTCATTCCACATTAAAACCAATGAAAACTACAATTTGCTCGCTTATATTACTAATTTTTTATCATATTACCCGTAATGTGTTTTGAGAGAGAGTATAAGTTTATTGTGTTTTTTGAGAGGGGCCTCAGAACTATGTCATTACGTTTGTTAACCATAAAACTTAGTATTTGAGCTAATGTAATAAAATAAAATAAAAAAATGCATTTAATACGTTTTTAGTTGTCTATAAAATAAAATATTATAATTAAGCTAAAATAAATGTGTATTCTAATATGTTGATGACTTTATCATTAATTAAACTTCGTAGGAATAAAATAAAATTAAAAAACGTTTATGCATGCAAATGTTGTTGGGACTATCCTAACTTTTCTCTTTACTGCAAGAAAAATTAAAAAAAAATTATTTTATATGATAAATTTTATATTATAAATACAAGGTTTAAAGTTTAAACTCGTTATATTTTTAGAAAAATTTTAATTTTTTTTTTTTTAATTTTTTATTACCTTAGCCACAAATTTGTGTAAAATCAGAACTATATAAATTTATTCTAATTGATGTATTTTTTTTAAGATATTTTCTAAAATTTGGTGTACTACTCTGTAGATAAATATAAAGTAAGGGAAATTATGTGTATTTAAACGTAAACTGGATTTTCTAAGCTCTATTCTCTACTGATTTATAAATTTAAAGTTATTTCTTTTACTCATTCGTATATAAAATATTAAAATTAAGGTATTACATTATTTTATTATATTACATTATTTTCCTATTTTAACTATCTAGTGAATAATATCGACTAAAAATATACCAAAAAAAAAAATAACTAATAAATATATTTTTCTTTATTTTATTTAACAAAAACAAGAGAATTTAGTTGATTTATAATTTTACTATAAATATACCTATTTTAAAGATTAATTTTAAATGTAGTTTTCTCGAATTAATAAACTAGTTTATTTTAAAACTAAATTCAAAACAGAAAAATGGAAAAAACTGTAGAAAATCTGGGATGAAAGGCTGTTGCAGTCACTTTTAGTTCAGGTATATTTAACAAGATTTTCAATTAATTAAAATTCTCAATTTAATGACAGCAAATAAAGCTCAATTTAATGACATAAAATAAAACCAAAAAATGCACAGTATTTGCCTCAACTTTATATCTAAAAAAAAAGAGCAAACTAACTTCGATGCGTCTCATCGAACATTTTTAACTATTTAGTTACTTTACTTAGTTGAAAAATGTTATATGGCCTAGAGTTTGGGTTTTTTATCTACACATATCGTGGGTGTGTTTATACAGAGTGTGTGCGTGTGTGTGTGCTCTCAACAACCCCAAAAATGGCAGGTGGCAATAGATATATATATATGTATAATATATATATATCCATATGGATAGGCTCTGTGGGCAGCCATGTTGTGTGTACGTTTTTCACATTAAATTTCATTTTGTTGTCTATTTTTTTTTTTTAGAGAGTAATTAAGAGAGGTAGACTATAAATATATATATATATATATACATACATATATATAATATATTGTTTGAGTGCACAATGCGCATCGCGTGGGCGTTGGAAATAATTATAGGAATTAAAATAATTTCAGTTATACGCTGCAAAAAGCAACTTAAAGAAACACAAAAGTTCAAATTAACAAAAAAAAAAAAAAATAATAATATATATATATATTATTATACTATATAAATGTTATTTTGATAAACATGAAAACCGAAGCATTATTTAAAATTATTGCAATTGCGCTTCTGTATTTATATATATATATATAATTTGCTTGTTTACATTTTATATATATTTGCGGCCTCAAAACTGGCTTTCAATTATGCGCATTTTGAATTTTGTTTGTTTTATTTTAGCATTGTTTCACATTTTTTTTCTCTTTTTAAATTTTTGATTTTATTTTTTTTAAATGTTGTCTGGCTGATGCAATTTTTATGCAAAATTACTAACCAAAAATTTGTTGGTATATCAGCTACCAAAAAATAAAAACAAAAATTAAAATATGCAATAATAATTTATGCATTTAAATTATGAGCTTAATGTAAATATCGTGCACCACATTAGAGTAAAAAGGGCATTGAGCAGACAAATTTTGTGACACTTTAATGATTTTGTTTTTTTGAAGAAATATTACGACATTCAAGTGCAAATATTAAGTGCTGTTTACAAGTGTGTAAAACATATATATTTAAAAGGAATTATCTAAGTTGTTGATAAGCTTTAAATATAAAAATGTACTGTGCTATAAAATAATGTAAATTATATTTTAAAATAATAATAAAATTGATTGAGAACTTGATAAATAAATTTAAATATTGTCAGATTGATTGTAGCTTAAGTTTTTTAGTTTAAAGAAATATTAATATTATTAAATTATTATTTCTTGAGAGACTTAATATATTAAATTATGGTAGAAAAGAATCTTGAAAATATTACGATATAATTTATTTATATATAATATAAATATATAATTTATTTAAATCTATAAGTATTGACTTTTAAAAAATATATTTAAATTATAGTAAAGCTTAAAATAGTGGAAATTAATATTAAATTCAATTAATTGATGTTTAAATTGACTAAGAAATAATTTATTAAAATCTATAAGTAATTTTATTGACTTTTATTAAATATATTTCAATTATAGTAAAGCTTAAATGGCAATTAATATTATATTCAATTTAAAATTAAATTGAATTAAAAACTTGAAAAAAATGTGACTAAATTATGAATAAGTTATTTTAGATAATACTATAAATACTTATGATTTAATAAAGTGTATTATTTTTTAAATTAGGAATATTATAAAGTAATTTAAACTTAATTATAGATTTCTTATAATTTACACTCTTTATATATTTATTATTATTATTATATTAACTCTAAACGAAAAACCCAATTTATTTAATTAATTTACACTCTATATAAACCCATGACTAATTGTTTTTAAAAAGCTGAGAACAATTTTTATTACCAATACAAATAATATAAATTTGAAGAAAAATAAAGTAATTTCAATTTCTTTTAATGTGACCTTGATTTAATTAGCAAATCTTTATGCTTGCGTATTAAAATTTTTATTATATAATAACTAATTAGTATTATAATAAACACAAATATAAATCTTCAAAAATTGTGCCTTTTTTTATTACCAATGAAATTTACGTCAATTGGACAGGCAAAATGAGCAATGACCAACAGCTTCATTTATGGCCCTATAAAAATAATAAAAAAAAATAAAGCGGAATGAAACGGAACGCAGCTTGTTAATGACAACTTTCATTAACGATCTTCCTGAAACAACAACAACAATAAGATTGGAGAGGTTATTAGTTAATTGTGACGTAGGCAATCGCATTATAATATGCCCACTTAATTGTTAATTGCTTTTCGAACACTTTAAACAAACAAAAATAAATACCCACAATTATCGCAATGGAAATCGAAACCAATTGTGAACGTATATCGATTGCAATAACAAAAAAAAAATACAACGCTGTAAAACTGTCAAAAACAACGGCTCATAAACTGTCAAAAAGGCAAACGGGCGTAATGAGCGCCATTTACGCTAATTAAATAATAATAAAAGGACATTTTTGATACACTTGCAATGGGACAGAGTATTATGGCATTTTTATCAAATGTGTAACATATTAAATTAAATATTTTGAAATGAAAATGTATATAAATTCCTCGACAATTGATAAAAACAGCATAAATAAATTATACAATCAACCTAATCTCGTAAATTAATGAAATTTAATAATTTTTTATTAAAATCAAACTTCTATATTAATTAAACTTCTATATTCTCTTTGATTAAAATCAATCTTTTATATTAGTCATAAAAACAATTTGTAGAAAATTGAGTTCTATTATATTCGATGAAAAATGTATTAATTTTTATAGATGCATTTTTATAAAATGTGTTACATATTAAATTAAACGCTTTGAAATGATATAAAAACTCGAAAACAGCATCAATAAATTATACGATAAATCTATTCTCGTAAATTAATGAAATTAAATAATTTTTGATTAAAATCAAACTTCTATATTAATTAAACTTCTCTATTCTATTTGATATAAATCAAACTTCTATATTAATCGTAAAAACAATTTTTATTATATTTGATAAAAACCTTATGATTTTTACAGCTGCAGAACTCAGTAAAATTTAAATATATAACAGAAATATTACAAATTGTTTTAGAATTGAGTTTTTGTATAGATTTTAAGCGCAAGTGTATCTAAAATTCGATGAAAATCCTTTCAATTTAAATATATATCAGAAATAATGTATCTAAAATTCGGCCCGCCGTTATACCACTTTTATTCTTAGGGTAAATAAAATAATTTTTGTGTTTTCGAATAATATTCTCTTTTATTTGTTTTTTTTTTAAGTTTTTTGTAGTTTTTTTTTTGTTGTCTTCTTGGTTTTTTGTGTGTGTTGGTGTGTGTGTTGTGTGGGTGGAAAGTACCGCTTTTTTTTGTTGACTTGGTGCTTCCATTTTGTTGTAGCATAATTTATTATACAATTGAGGGCATGGCTTAATTTTAAATATTTTTGTTTTTTTTTAATATATTTTTCATTTTATATTTTCTTGCAACATCTCATTATGTTTTTCTTCTTTTATATGCATATAGTTTTTAACATATTAAACAAAATAACTAAACACAAGTATTTGTTGCATATTTTTCTCGCTCTCTTTACATTATTACACCCAAAAAAAAATAGAAAGAAAACTAAAAAGCAATTTTAAGTAATAGTTTTTGTATTGTTTTTCTTTTCTTTATCTTTTTTTTTTACAATAAAAAATTAAAAAACGGCCACTTTTATAAAATAGTTTTGTTTGTATGTATGTATATATCAAAAAACACGAAGCACGTTTATTATTTATATTTTTGTTTTTGTTTTTTATTTATACACATCTATTATTTTGTTTGTTTAAGAAATAATTTCAGATTTTTCAATTTTCTCAAATGTACATCAATTAATATTTTACAATTATTATTTTTATTTTTTAAATGTGATTATTTTCATTTAAATTTTAAGATTTAGCTATGTGTGTGTGTTGTGTGTTCTTGTTGTGTGTGTGTTTGCTTATAGAGAAAGTACAGTACTAAGTAACTAAACTGCATGTGTGTGTGTGCCTATACATTAAAAATTATTGCCTAAAAAATTACAATTAATATTATGTTTGCATAGTTTTTTTTTTTTTTGTATTTTTAAGACTTTTTTTTTAATTTGATTCAATATTTATTTTAAAAAATCTACAATTGCATTTAAAGCTTAAAATATGACTTAACTGTAGTTTTTTATTTACAGAATGTTTTGGGTTTTTTTTTTTTGTTTTTCTTTTTATTTATGTTTATTTTTTAGGTTTATATATATATTTGTATTTTGTATTTTGTGGTTACTGCGCCGCGCATTAAGTTCTAAATTCTGTTTTAATTTTTTTTTTTTTGTATTCATTTTTTTTTATATAGTTTTTTGTTTCTTTAAAGTACAATCTACTGGCTATATATATATAGATATATATATCGTTGCACGGCTGCTTTTAGAACCCTATAAACCTAGCTAGAACCGGAGTCATCAGAGCTGTGGCGGTTCGAACCACTTGAGCGCTATATATATATTATAATATATATATTCTTTTATTCAGTTTTTATATTTTATTTTTTTACTATATCTCTAAACTGACACGGGCGACAAAGTGTTGAGAAAATGTAGGGGGGGCATAGGGTGTTTTTTTTTTTAAGATTTACCTTGCTTTTGTTTGGTACGCAGCTGAAGGCCGAAAAAGTTGTTTTTTTTTTAAATTTGTTTAAAACATTTCTAAACACTTGTCGCACTTGCATTTTTTAGCTAGTTATCGATATTAATCGATTGGTAATTTGTTTTTTTTTTTATTTTTATCATTATCTTTATGCTTTAATTTAGATTTAAAAACAACATCACTTGGTTTCACGTTTGATTTGAATTGCGTGCTTTAATTTTTATTTTGAAAAGTTTTTGAAACTTTAAAGAGTTGAAAATAAAAAAAACCTAATATATATATATATATATTTTTTTTATATATAAAGAAAATATCGGGCAGGCGGCAGGCGGGCGAACTGGCGGCGATGCCAGGCTATGGAAAGTGTATACTAAATAGTCGACTAACTCTTGAACCACACTGCCTAAACTAATCGAGAGATTTTAACACAGATTAATGCACTGGGTAAAGTATTTGTAGTCCTACAGGACTCTGCCAATACGCGGCCACCCGTCTGGCTATAAAATCCTTTTTTTTTAGGAGGATTCATAGCCAAACCAGGCGGCCGACGAATGCTATTCACCGCCCGCACCGCCGCCCCCAAAGCTATTAAAATGACGCACTGCACCGGGCGCTGCGGCGGCACCAAATTGTAGACTCAGCTCGAAGAGACGGCGGGCATGCAACTGCTGCTGCTGCTGCTGATGATGATGATGATGATGCTGCTGATGATGATGATGCTGGTAATGATGATGCTGATGCAGTGCCGCCGCCGAATGTGCATTCAAATTGAGATGACCGCCTAGAACGCTGCTTGCCGAGCCCGGCGATGTTGCACCCGGCGGTTGCAAGGTTAAGCCACTATTGCTGCCCGCACCGGGGGACAATTGGGAACTGTTGCTGCCACCGCCACCGCCACCACCGCCGCCGCCGCCGCCGCTAGAAGTGGCAACAATTTGCTGCGTTTGCAAATGTTGAGCGTGTGGATGTTGCAACTGATCGCTGGTGTGGAATAGATGCGGATGATGCGCGGGATTTAGATGCGGATGCTGGTGCGGATGATGCGGATGATGCGCATGCTGATACCGCATTGGATCCATATACATGGCAGCTGCTGCAGCGGCTGCAATGCTGGATGCCTGTTGCTGTTGCTTCACTTGCTCCTCATTGTTGTTATTATTATTATTATTATTGTTATTATTATTATTATTAGTGCTACTATTATTATTATTATTATTATTTGTCTGACCGCCAGCCGAGGAGCTGCCCAATGGACTCTGCGGCGACATGACCTGTCCCTGGCTGGTCATGGTCACCGAGGAGCCCGCACTTGAGGATGGTGTATTGGGCGTATGTTGCTGCTGCTGCTGTTGCTGCTGCTGCTGTTGTTGTTGGTGTTGCTGTTGCTGTTGGTGTTGCTGCTGCTGTTGTTGCTGTTGCTGTTGGTGCAGACTGTTGTTGGCAGGAGTGGACGCAGCTGCAGCTGAGTTCGACTCCTGGATTTCTGATTGCTAGTGAGCCGCCAACTGATGCGCCGTCTGCATATTCTGTGGACTCAACATGGGCGGACTATGGCTATGCGAATGATTGCCCATTGGACTGCCGTGCATGTCATGATGCGAGTGATAGCCACCATGATGCATATGCCCAGGTGGCATGCCATCCATCATATCACCACCCAGGGTATTTGGCGGCGTCATACGCTTCTCCTTTTGCCGTCGATTGCAGAACCAAACGCGCACCACTTCCTTCTCCAATTGCAATGAATCCGCTAGAGATGTGATCTCTTGGGCCGATGGCTTTGGCTGCTTATGAAAATGTTGCTCCAGTGCACCCTTAACGCTCACCTCAATGCTCGTCCGTTTCTTCCGCTTACGGCCCTGTGCCGCAATCTTGTCAATGCTCGTCGGCGAGCCGGTCGTTGAGTCTGCCTCCTCGAGCCACTTTTGGAGCAGGGGCTTCAGTTTGCACATATTCTTGAAACTTAACTGTAGAGCCTCGAAGCGGCAGATCGTCGTCTGGGAGAAGACATTGCCATACAGGGTGCCCAGGGCGAGACCCACGTCCGCCTGGGTGAAGCCCAATTTGATGCGTCGCTGTTTGAATTGTTTGGCAAATGCCTCCAGATCATCTGAGGTGGGCGTATCCTCCTCGCCACCGCTAATCGCATCCCGATCGCCGCCACCACCGCCGCCCATATGATGGGCATGTATGTGCAACTGTGGCGATTCGCCGCGCAACGCATGATGCAGTGGCGCCACCTGAGCGGCATGATGTGCCGGATGATGATGCAGCATGCCATTCATTGCCGCATGATGATACTGCAACGGAGAGCCGCCCGTGGGCGCATAATGGCCCGCATGTGGGGCATGCCATGCGGCAGCCGCATGTGGCGACGCCATGCCCTGCTGTATGCGCGTTTGTTGCGACAAATGTGACATCTCCTGCTTAACGGAATCAACAGCGGCGGCTGCAGCGGCGGCGGGATGATGATGTGTTGTATGATGCGTTTGCAGTGACCACGGATCCGGATGCAATGCACTCCAACTGCCCAGACCGGAGCCGGGCGTTAAACCGCCCAAACTGTTGCCCTGCCCCTGCACCTGACCGTTGGGCGACGGGGACGATGGCAACTGTTGCTGATGATGCTGGGATGCCGATGCAGCGGCTGCGGCAACCGCTGCATGATGATGATGATGATGTTGCATATACTTCATTTCACCAGCATCGGCGGCAGAGCGGGGCGATGATGTATGATAGCCACCGCCACCGCCGGCACCACCGCCACCGCCAACGCCACCGCCACCGCCTAATGCCATATCAAGATCACCGCTGGGCGGTGTCATATAGGAGGTAGCGGCCATCCCCACCGCTCTGGGGCTGTTCAGGCCCTCCACGCTGGCGGGGTAGGGCTCCAAGTTGGGGCTCAGTTTAACGACTTTGTAGACCGATCGATCGAAAGGAAGACCTGAGTCCCTATGCTCATTCCACTCGAACCGTGAGGCAACCGTTTTGAAGTCTTTTACTGGCAACGTGGCGGCGCCTTAAATATTTCAACGTTGTGGGCGTGGCGGCCGATCGCGCTAACGCACACACACACACACACAGAGCGACAGAGACGACGTAAGCTTGATAAGCTTGATAAATTGCGCAAAAAGCTCGCACAATCAAAAGCTCAACAAGTTTTGTTACCGACGGTAATATTTTATTGCACGCAAATGTTGCACGTAAATGTGGCGCAGTTTTATTAAAAATATTAAATTGTGTTTTCTTAGCACTTTGATTTATAAATTTTTATTTTATATTTTATTTAAACACTTGGCACAATTTATTTTTGTTGTATTTCTCTTTTTTGTTGTATATATTTTTCTTTTTATGTTAAGCTTGGCTTGCAGTTAACGTTGTCACATCATCATCAGCTTTTGGGCTACAAAAATTGTGTTTCAATATATTTGATGATGTTTTTTACTTGAGTTGAGTTGAAAATGCCGCACATATAACAAGCATATAAACACACTGAGAGAGAGTATAATAACGGGTGCCAGTTAAGACGCAGCGGGACAAATTCACGTGCAAACTCGTAGAGCTATCGAAGTGAACTAACGTCATGCAGCGGCCAGCGGCGCTACGTAGACGGCGGCGCTCTCGACGAACGACGACAACGAAACAACGATACAACGACACACACACACACACGACAGCTTGACGAAACCAGTTTTCAACCCGCCGTACAGCACAGCATGCGTGTGAGCGCAACAGCTAGTGTATGCGACAGTTGTGCAAGCGAGCTAGCCTATAAGAGCGCACAAAACTGGAAATTGACTTGCGCTCTATTGGGCTCGCAACACACACACACAAGCAACTTTCCAGCCGTGTAGCATTCCAGCGGCCGCCCACAGGCCAGCATTCCCATGCAGAGTGACATTTTTAATTTTGTAGCAATATATAGCCAAAGCGTGAGAGCGCGAGCGAGAGCGCAAGTGACTAAAGCTTTGGTGGATCCACAAAAGGATTTTTCGTTACGTTAGCAGCGGCATCAGGAAGCTTTGTTCAGTTAGCATTTAACGCTCTGCTTGGACTGCCAACTTTTGCTTTCATTTTGTTGGTGTGTGTATATGAGTGTGTGTGTGTTTGTGTGTGTGTGTATTTGATTTTTAGTGGGGCGTGTGCAACCTCTTACCAAAATGGGGCGGGCAAACAAAAATGCAAGCACGGACACAGATAATACACAGAGATAAACATAGACTAACTAACTAACTAACTAACTAACTAACTGGGCAATACGGTTAACACCCGTTTTTTAGTTAATCAATCGGTAGCATCTCTAACGCCAGAACAACTGTAAAATCACACACACACACACACACGCACACACACATTAATTGAATTGTATCGCTTCAATCAAATTTGCATGCAAATGTTTTTTTTTTTACAATGTTTCAATCGTCTTCAGTTCCAGTTCCAGTTCCAGTTCCAGTTCCAGTTTCGACGTCTTCCCTTTTGTTATGCATATCAAACTGTCAGTTACTTTTCAAAGAAATGCCCATTGTCTATAAAAAAAAAATAAAAAAATAAAAAACTATTAACTGTGCATCTCCCGCTCTCTGTGCCTGTGTGTGTGTGTGTGTGTATTAAAATTCCCAATTAGTTTACCGTTAATCAATTCTACTTATTTAGTTATTGATTTGCCTTCATCAATCGCAACGTGTGTTAATTTTTGATTTTTATTGATTTTTGATTTTTTGATTTTTTGATTTTTCGATTTTTACAGTATTTTGCGCAAAATGTTTCAACATTTGCATAGTATCTAAAAATGCCATAAAGGATTTTAGTTCTATTGTTTGTTGTTATTGTTATTCGGCTCTTGATTTAGTAGATCGTTCAAGATAAAACTATCTTTTGTATTTATATTGTTTAAAACTGTTCACAATTTTTTTTCGTAATTTTTAAAAAAAAAAAATTTGTTTGAGCCGCAGCAACACTTTTAATACACTTGAAAAAATAACATATAAAAACAAAATTATAATACCCTTTTGCAATGGGTATAATAATATATATATAAATATATTTCATATTCATAAAAATCGTTTACATACGATTATAATGAATATTGAAGAGAGCGCGTTTAAATTGTTTGTATAAATTGATTAAATATATCAAAAAAAAAAAAAAAAAATATATTAATAATAAAAATAATAGTTAAAAAAAAATATAGAGCATAAAAGGCTAAAAAAACCAAATTAATAAAAATAATTTTAAAAAAAATATATTGTGCATAAAAGACGAAAAAAAATCCCATAATTAAAAATTCTTATTAAAATAAATATAAAATAAGAATAAGAAATGTTTTTTTCTAAACAATATTAAATTTTCTCTTAAATTATCATATTTATCATCCTAATATTTATTTTCAATAATCTTGTTTACCTAATTTATTTTTTAATAAATTTTCAAGCTAAGATAATATAAAAGTATGCTAATTTATAATTCAATTTTAAAATGAAAATATAAAATAAGAATAGGATATATAATTTTTCCTAAACAATTTTACATTATTCTTTAAATTATAATTTTTACTATCATGTTAATTATTTTTAATAATCTTATTTACCTAATTAATTTTTTAAATAATTTTCAAGCTATTAACTTAGCTTATAAGTATATTAATTTATAAAACAATTTTTAAATGAATTTAAAATAAAATTAGATTTATCATATTTTTCGGAAACCTTATATAAGTTTTTTGATAATAAAATTTCCTCTAGTCTTTTAAGAAAATTAATATAATAAAATAGTTATTTTATTTAGGTATATCTGGTATAGGTAGGAAGGTATATAGTAGGTGTATAACTCTATTTTAAATCTTAAAGCCTTTCGCGGCCTCCCACAATATATTTTTTTTATATATTATATAGCATCATCAGCCTCAAATCATTTATAGTATCAACAATAGATGTATATTTAGATATTTTAAAATATCTACTTTATAATACTAAAATTTTAAATCTCTTTCTATTCTTTGTAGTATCTAAATATCTATTATTTTTCTATCTATGTCTACCTATTTTAATATTCACTACAGCGTATATTATAGCGCATTTTACTAATTGTCTTTTAAATCATTTTTTTGTAATATATCCATTTTATATCTTACATTCAAATCATTCAGTATCTGATTTATTTAATAAATTCTACAATATATCTCCCACACTAGCTATGCCTTTACCCACATCTCTAGCCCTTTGTCCATATATCGATTCTATTAAATTTTATATTCAATATACAATTCTTTATTATCTAACCTATCTACTATTTTTAACCTTTTTTTAGTATGCAAATCAAAAAAACACTCTTGTGGCAGGTCAAGCGTTCAGGTTGTGTCAAAAATTATGCAAACTAAGGTCAATGCCATCATCAACAACAGCCACAACAAACACAACAAACACACACAAACACACACACTCTGTCAAGTTCAACAATATTTGCATCATTTTGTTTACATTTTTTTTTCTCTCTGTGTGGAATGTCCTTTTGGCCACACACTTGGGCATAATTAATAAGCCACAAACCGAGTTAAATAGTCGCGTCAAAGTTTTGTCACACCACAAAAGGTCCTTGGGCATAAAAATTTACATGATAATTAGGCGACGGCGCTTAAAAAAAAAAAAAAAATTATATATTTAAATTTCAAATGTTGAAAAAAAACAGAAAATCCTGTTTTATATCTCCCTCTCTCTCTCGCTCTTAGTTTATGCTAAATGCGCACGCGCCGCGTTTTTGCTTTTTGTGAACCCGAAAAAGGACTTGTTGCATAATTATGGGAAAAAATGTATATAAAAAAAAATACATTTAACTAAATGTTGTATTTATGAATGAAGATCTACCTCGCTCCCTCTCCCCCTCTCCCTCTCTGTGAATTCTTTCGCCCTGCCATTTTGGCGCCGTTGATTTGGTTGATAATGAGCTTGATTTGCATTTTGACTGCATTTTGTATTTTTTTTTTGTGTTTTTTTTATTATTATTAACTGTTCGGCTCCGGTTTGAGTTCGTTTGCGTTTCGGTTTTTTTTTTATATTTTTTTTTTTCATTTTTTATTCGTGTCTTTAACGTAAACCTAACTGTCTGCCGCGGCGCACTTGTTTATAATTATTAGCATAATTTTCTTCTTATTTTGCATTAATTTCATGTGTGTGTAAAGTGTTATTTGTTGTTGTTTTAACTTTGGCATCTGTTTTGTTAATTAAATTTGCCATAATTTGAAGCTGCCGACATAAATTGATCTGGTTTTAAACACTTTATTTAACAACACACACAAAATACACACAACAATACAATTAAGAAACTTTTGTGCGGGCGTAGACAACTTTTGAGTGGCCTAATTGACACCACAAAATGCAAATCAATTTAAAACATTAAAGCATTTGCTTAAAAAATGTATATAAATATGTTTTATTTATAATACACATTAAGCTATCATAACTCAGCTGCGAGTAAGGCGATTTAAAGAAGCTTGAATATTAAAAACATTTTTTGAGGGAAGAAAACAGATATAGTAAGCTAAAAATATAGTTATAAAATTTATATGAAAATAAAAAGGCAGAAAAGTATTAAAATTGCATAGAAAAATACAGATATAGTAAGTTAAATATATGGTTAGATAGCTTATAGAAAAATAATAGGGCAGAAAAGTATTAAGTATGTTAAATATATAGTTACATAGATTATAGAAAAATAAGAAGACGGAAAGGTATACAAATTTCATCAAAATTTCATAAAAATTTTATAGAAAAATTCTGTTAATCTGTAAGTTAAATATATAGTTAAATAATCGCTTATAAAAAAATAATAAGGAAGAAAACTATTTAAATTGCATTGAAATAAATATTAAGCCAAAAGTGAGGGAACTTTTGAGGTTTAAAAAAATTATTTCGTTAATTTTGTATTACAATTTTGTGGGCATTTTATATGTGCTTAAAGTGAAAATATTGTTTATTAAAAATTATTATTTGCACTAAGTTAATTTTAGAATACCCAGAAAGGGGTTTAAAAAAATATTAAAATAAAGAAACCTTCGTGTCTTATATACTCAGTGCTAAGAGCGTTTGGGAATTATATGCGCACAGAGGTGCAAAATCAGAGCCAACAGCTAAACAGCACTTAGCATACCCTTTCAGTGGGTTATTTTAATTTTTTAGTATAGTAAAATTGGAAATTGTTTTATTATTCCTAAACTAAAAATTGAGAAAACCAAAAATTCCATTTTTTATCCAACAAATAATTGTGCACAAAATATAATATAAAAAAATTGATTTTTTTTAATAATTGAGCACAAAATATAATAAAAGAAAATTGATTTTTCTTTATTTTGTAATGTACACAAGTCAAATATATATAGTTTATTTTAATTTATATAATTTTCTGCCATCATTCAAGATGCTTGCATTCCTAATTCCTAATTAATATGCAACTTCCTTGCACCCTTTAAAGTATTTTCCAAACAAACTGTTTCATTAGGCACATTCAAAATTCAGCTGCAATTTTCTAAGGGACAACAACAAGGATAACACTAAAAAAATCATCCCAAAACAGACAATCGGTCAGCCAAGGCTCAAGCAAACAGGATAAATTGCGCGCCAAAAATTTATAAGACAAACAGAAAAAAAAACAGAACTTCAATTGAAGAAGCTAAGCAAGACAACAGGCAACCCTTTAAAGGACTACTACCCTTCTTTCTTTTTTATCTGTTTCTGTTTTTTTTTTTGGCAAGGTCACGTAGGCAAATTGTGCATAGGCAAATTTGTGCAAAGCAACTGCAAAGGATTCAAAAAATTCAGGACTATCCTAAGCGTTCTCGAGATGTAAGCAGCCATTTATCATCTTTCTTTTTTTTTGTGGCATTTGGAAATTGCAATTTTTGCGATTTTGCATGCAACGGCCGTTAAAGGCAACGGCAACGCTTATCCTTTGGCCTTTATCCTTTCACTTTCGCTACCTAAACACACACACACACCCCAAGCGGTTGTGCCAAATTCCAACACACACAGCAATCGCTGTCATATGCAAATTAGTTGAGCCTAAAAAAAAAAAGATATAGGAAAAAAAAAACGCAACACATAAAATACGCAAACGGGTCACAAAATGGCAATTGTTGTAGCCCAGGACCTGGGTTCTAGCTCGTTGTCCTGCCAGTTGCTTTTTAAATGCATTTTTCTGTTGCGCCTCATTTGGCTGTTGGCATTGAAACAAGCCGACGACTGTCAATAAGAGCGATGCCGTTAAAGGGCAAATATGCAAATTAGTTAGCGTTTTTTTTTTTGTATTATTATTTATTAACTAATTTATCTTTGCGTATGGTAGGCAACCCGCCTGGGGTTGTGAAATATTGCCAAATGGCGGAAATAACAAGGCAAAAAAAAAAAAGAGTATTGCAACACCTGGTTATAATTTTTTTTAACCCGCGGTTTTTTTTTTTTTTAAATGTGGGGTGATGCTCCTCTGCAGACAATTGTCATTCAAATTGCCAAGTCTTTGAGTATGTGATATAGTTAGAGAACTGATAAGTATAGAATTTTCAATTGAGCTGTTGAAAAGATGAATAAGAAAAAAAATTAATTCAATTTTATACGAACAAGAAACGAACTAGAAAAAAATAAAATGAAAATGATTTTTTGTTTACAAGCTAACCACAAACTGGCTAAAAACCCAAAGATTTAATTATCCTTGAATAAATATATACCATTTATGCTATATGAGTATTTTAAATAACTTTAAAAAAGATTCTCGCATCTTAAAAAAAACAGAAAACAGGGTAAAATTAATAACCCGAATTTATCTATTAATATAAGCAATAAATATACATTTATATTAAAAATAAATTTTCTATTGAATTAAATAATTAATTAATATAAAAGAAAACCTTCAAATAATTCTACATATTATAAAATATTTTATATAAACAGTATTTTTATAATATTGTACTAAAGCGCACTCATGCCATTACAGAACTTTTGTAGAGCGAAATTCTAAGTTCAAAAACTAATTAAAAATCAAATCAAAAAAGCAAAATAAATAAAAATTTCACAGTATAAAGTTAAATTAACATTGAATGAATTTTTTGGTTATTTAATTAGATTTATTATATGATAAAAAAAGTACAAAAAATCAAATAAAAAAAAATTTCGCAGTATAAAATTAAATTAATATTAAATAATTTTTTTGGTTATTTGAATAGATTTATTATATGATAAAAAAAAAATACAAATATTGTATAATATATATTTTATTATACAATTTATAATATAATATATTTTATTACACAATTTATAATATAATAAAATATATATTATATTTAAATTTCTTACAAAAATTTAACATAATCCAATCAAAATAATCAATTGAATACGTTAAAATACTTTTCTTTTTTCCTATCAAAACTCTCGTTTAAAAGAAGAAAAAAAGAAAATGGAAAATAGGAAAAAATAAATAATTCATTGAAAAACGTAAAATATCCATAAAGTTCACTTTTCTTTTGTGCTCTCACTTTCAATCTTTAAATGCATTTAATCATTTAAAAACCCTAAATCCAAGCCAAGCATTAGCATTAATTCTTCTTCTGTGGAGCAGCAAACATTTAAACAATATGAAAATTAAAACCCTGTTCACACCCACTAAATTGTCGTTGTCACAGTGACAGGAAATCGCACAAACTCTTTCCTATATATATATATTACTTAAGTGAACTCTGACAACAACAAAAAGTAATGAAATAAGTACATATAAAAAAAAAACATATGTCAATAAAAATCTTTTAGAAATTCATTTGCATAATGCAGTCAAAAGGGCAAAACGCTGCCAGAACCAAATGGAAGTGTTCCGTGTTTTGTTTTTCCTGTCGCCAGGGCCCAGAGTTCCGAAACTGAAACCGAACTGAAACCCAAAGTCCAGGTGAGAGAGTTCAACCAATATAAAAAACAACTAAGCAACATCAAAAAGACAAAAATACAACTACAACTACAACTACAACTACGACGACACGCATGTTTGTTTCCTTCGAAAAAAAACAAAATGTTATACCCGTGTTTTGAGGGGGGGCAGAGCCTCACCAGGGGTGCATATCATTAGCGCTATGCCTTTAAAAACTGGCACACATTTTCCGACTGACACTTTTTTTATGAGCTGCCTGGCAGCCTGACTGCCTGGGTGCACAGCACACATCAAAGGCCAATCAACTCTTCCAAACAGACAGACAAGAGTCTTATCGGAAACGGAAGTCCACCCTTAACCCTTAGCCCTTTAGCCCTGCTTAACCCTTGCCTTAGCCTAGGCACAAACCAAATTGAATCTTTATTTCATGAAATGTGGTGAGTTTCCTAAGGATTTCTATAAAAAAGCAACTCTAGGTTTCAACTGAGAAAATTCAACTCAATTTTATAAATTTAAATGATATATCGAAATTAAATAAAATATAATTTGGAAAAATTTTAATTTAGGTAAAGTAGAAGCTCAAAAAATTATTATAATCAAAAAACAATAATTGAAAAATATAAGTTTAATTTACATACAATTTAAAAAAAAAAATTACCGATTTTAACTTTTAACTCAATTGTCATGAAAAAAATTAATAAAATATAAATATGCCACAAGGAACTTAACAAGTTCGACTTTTTTTTTTATATTTAATATAGCTTGGAAAAATATTAATTTAGCTAGAGTAGAAGCCTAAATAATTATTCTAATCAAAAAAGAATAATAAAAAATGCAAGTTTAATTTAAATAAAATTTAACTCAACTGTCATGAAAAAATTAATAAAATATAAATATTCCACTAGGAATTTAACAAGTTCGTTTTTTTGTTGTTGTTATTTTATATAGCTTGGAAAAATATTAATTTAGTTAGAGTAGAAGCCCAAATAATTCTTATAATCAAGCAAACCAATTTGCGAATGTAACTTTCAATTTTATAGGCAAGAAATAAAATAATAAAAAAAAATATATTTCACATGAAATATACTTTAAAAAAGCTGAAGGCCTCTAAAGCCGCATATTTCTTCTGTTATTTATAATTTTAAAAACTAAGTTATCAATATTAATAAACAAATAAATATTTCGCATAAAAATAATTACACTTTTTATAGAATTATGGGAGTTAGTATATAATTGGGAAATTTACAACTCTTTTTTTTTCTAGACTTTTAGCCTTATTTCTCATAATGAGTTTGAAAACTATATTAATGAAATATCTTTTCAATTTTCGGCAAGATTATTGACCACAAAATAAGCTATCACAGAATAAGTTGAAAATATCATTTGATGTTAGAAATCAATTAAAATTAAATTTAGATATAATTTTCTTATTTGACCAATTTTTTTTAGTATATAAAGATTGGAACTAATGGACATTTTCGGATAAAAAAAAAGATGAAAAAAAAATTCATATATAAATGCCAATTTAATGATCAAAACGACATGAATATTGCTCAAATTTTAAAAATGTTGTAATAGTTGAAAAGCTGTTAAATATCAGCATACATAAGAAAAAATGTAATTAAAACTTCCGACATTACTGAATTTCTTTATAAATTGAGTCACAATCAGAATTCATATAATTCTGATAATTCAAATAGATACATATAATTCTGATAATTCTGAATTCAAATAAAGATTAATTATAAAGCAATATTGGTTAACAAAACAATACAATATAGAATTCAATATAAATATGTGCAGGAAATGAACTCCTTATGAGCAAAGCTCAAAAAAAAAAATGATAGACTGTCGTTTAGCATTTTATGGATTTGTCTTAATGTTTTGGTTGTTTGTTTTTTTTTTATTTTGTATTTTTTTTGTTGTTGTGTAGTTTAGCTAGGCGCCGGATTCGATCATTAGGTCTAACATTAAAATATTTTATGCAGGCTTAAGTTATTATAAGAGACGTTCGCGAGCTACTGTTAAATGAGCACGTTGCGGCTTGACTTGGCTTGGCTTTGGCTTGGTCAGTTGGTGGCACTCCCTTCTAACAACACTTACAAGTGCTGGAAATAATCTAAAGGCAACAACAACAACGGGAGGCACAACAATAATAAAATTGAAACCGATCGTCTTTCAAAATGCGTGGCACGTAGCGCAGTTTATTAAAATAACTTGGCAAAAGCGGAGGGAACTGGAGCCACATCACCTGCTATAAGAGGTTGCGGCCAAGAAAAATTAGTTTAATCATAAAAATGCTCGACATCGACAGCAGCAGCAACAGCAGACGAGGATGACTTTACCTGTAGCTACCTGTTTTGAGCAAGAAGATGACTTCAATTAAAAGCTTTTAACAATATCACGTACGGCAAATCGCAGGAACTGTGTGTAGGAATAAAAAGAAGAAGAAACGGAGAGGGGGGAGAGGGGTGCTGAAGCACAGTCTGATTACATCACAGGCCGCATAGCAAAGCGCAGTTTCAGCAGTCCTGTGGCGGTCTCAATGAGTGCGTCGATCTTGGTTATCAGGTGTAAAGCATCGCGCTGCAATGAAAACGCGTTTGTGTCCTAAGTCTTTTGTTTTCTTTTTTATACACTTTGCCAAACGTGGGTATTTTAGCTGTGTGTTGAAGGGAGTAACGCTTGGAAGCAGCTGTGTGTGTGTGAGATATATAAATATAAGTGTATAATATATATATAACTATATTCAATCGATTTAGTAATGCTTAACTGTCTGCCGGCTTCTAGATAATATATTTTTGCACAGTTTTTTAAGGAAACTTGGCATAAATGCAACTTTTTGCTGTAGGCAGTACTTCATTCGGTAAAAGTCGGTTTGGAGTACTATAAAATACAATAAAATAGTCTCTGCATGAAAATCTATTTATGTTTTTCAAACTATCTCAGTTGAACTCGCATATTTTCAGCTTAAAAATACTCTATACAATTTGATCAACTTTTTATCAGCTATTTATTATAGTTGCCACAAAATTGCGTTTTTCAAATACAAATCTTTGCTTTAAGGGTATATAACTGCGACAACTTGAAAATTTGCTGTTTAGAGACGCTTTTTTATTTTCTTTTCTTTTTTCTTTATGCGCACAACTTTTAGTTGCAGCCGCAGCTTCAGCTGCTGCTTATTAAAGAACCAAAAAAAAAAAATTATTAAAAAAAAATGCAACAACAACTGTGTTGATAGCATCGCCCCCAGAGAGCATGCGCTCCCTTCTCGCTGCACGTGCTACACCCCCGCCGAGTTGCGTCTTTTGAGCCTTTTGCCGCCACAAGCAAAGACTGCAAGATCAAAGCGCGTTATCCTTGAAGCAGATACTGTTTTTTTTACTTAGTTGCAGCCATGGTCATGTCACGTTGGTGCGTCAAAACGTGGCTTTGTCGGCAGCAACAGCAGCAGCAGCTCAGCAGCCTGTCACCGACCAAAAAAACTTAATAACAATAACAGTTAACAGTTAAAATAATACTTAAAATAAAAAACAACAACAAAATCGTTGAATTTTCGGCACATGCGCAACTGGCGACGACCTCCGTCAGCGTCTCGTTTCGATTATAAAAATTTCATTTATGTCTTATGGGCGATTTGCAATTTCTGCGCAAATTGCGCAGCTTTTTTTTCGGTTTATATTTCTCTTTAATTTTAGCTTTTTTTTTAACTTTACGGTTAATAAAATGCCTCAATCATTTGGCGCGTGCGTTTGTGTAATAAAAAATGGCGTTTACGTTTCAATTAAAAGGCGTTGTGCAAATTATGCAATCGAACTGCAATCTGCAGATTCCGCAAAGGCATGAAAGTGCTTTGTTGGATTTTTAAAAATATATTGGAGTATGGCTGCTGAGAGAAATTTAACTTGTGCACTCTTAAATGTATTATAATTGAATTTAATTTAGTTTTATATACAAAAATGTTTCGAAACAGTTCTTAAATTTATTTGACAATTAATTAAATACTTTTCTATTTGAATCTGAATTATTTAACCATTTTTTTAGCTACTGTCAGTTTTTCTTTTAACAGCTCAAAGACAAAACTCTTCAAATTAAATATTCAATAATTTTTGTTGGGTATTCATAACAGCTAAGAAATTCGATTCTGAATGACTGTAAAACACCATTAGGCACAATTAAAGTGGTATTTTGTGCATTTGTCTGCGATGTCTTTAAAAAAACAGCATTAATCCATTAAAAATACATAATTAAATCTATATATATCGATATTATGCATAGCGGAATGAATCTATATGTAAAAGTGTAAATGTTTTTAATATGTTGATCCTAATCACATATATTATTTGCATATATAATATATGCATATATAGTTTATAATTAAGACTATTCTTTCTTTGAAAGAATTTTTGGCATAAAATGTATTATTAGATTATCTGAAATATCGATCAAATTATGAAAAAAATTGCAAATGAAGTTCATTTAATATTAATTGAAATTTTGGTTTGATTTTACTAGAAATTTTCTAATTATTTAATTATATAAGTTCCATAATATTTTGGTTATTTTATCCGGCTTTCTTTATCAATTGAATTCCTCCATAATACAAATAATTTCACCCATAATTCTAGCCTATTTTATATAGCAATTTCTTTACTTATCTTTGTATCATAAAAATCGTTTCATTATTTTTTTTTTATCCTTCACTTATAAGTCAATTTACAACATGCCGCAAAAAAAATTTCTGCAGGATCTTTTGTATGCGTAATGCATATAATTTGCAGCAGCAGCACTTGCAACCTTTGGGGCATTTAAATAAAGTTGTGAAGTAGCGCATAAAATAAATAACAGACACTTGACCACTCTTTGTATGGATTAAAATCAATGAAAATTTATACTTAAAACGCGTTGGCAGCTCTACGAGAAGCTTATGAATGCTAGCCAGCAGCCAACAGTCAGCTAGCATACAGCACAGATACAAATATGCTAAGATACTACGGTTAAGATACAAAGATACAAGATACAAGTCATAACTATGTGCAAGAACATTTCATTTTTCAACAATTGACCAAAACTACGCCCTCAATAAACAGCAACAAAATGCAAAAGAAATTATAGATACCTTTGGCTTGACGAAGTTTAATACACTTGCTGCAATATTTTGAAAAAAAAAAATATAAATATATAAATATGAATAAAAAAAAAAATGAAAATAAATAAACATAAATAAATAAATATAAATAAATAAATATAAATAAATAAATAAATATAAATAATTAAATATAACTAAATAAATATAAATAAATTATTAAGTATATACATAAATATAAATAATAATTTATATAAATAAAGAAAATATAAATAAATTTAAATAATATAAATAAAATATAAAAAAATATATATAAATACATTTAAATTATATAATCAAAACATATTTTGATAAAAATGCTGAATTAAAAAATAAAAAAAAACAAACAAAAATTATAAATATAATATAAATAAAAAATATATAAATAAAATATAAAAAAATATAAATAAAATATTAAAAAATATAAATAAAATATAAAAAATAAAATATAAAAAATATATATAAAATACAAAAAAAATAAATAAAATATAAATAAATTAAAATCAAAACATATTTGGATAAAAAATAAAAAAAAGAGTTGAAAACAAAAATTATGAATATAATATAAATAAATAAAATATAAATGAAATATAAAATAAATATATAAAAAAAAATATAAATAAAATATAAAAAAATATAACTAAAATATACAAAAAATATAAATAAAATATAAAATATAAAAAAATATAAATACAATTAAAAAAAATATAAATAAAATATAAGTAAATTTAAATTATATAATTAAAACCAATTTTGATAAAATTTAACAAAATGCTGAATTAAAAAATAAAATCAGATTTGCATAAAAAAATTGCATTTTGAAGTGATTATTCCTATAGCAGCTATATAATATAGTGTTGGGATTTAGCCGAATATTCGATATATCTCTTGTCTGCAGCAAAAAGAAGCAACTTTATCAAGTTTCAGCTATTGGGGAATATCGGCTGATCCAGCATATATATATAATTAATTAACAGAATTTTATACCCCTCTTTTTCAATGCGTTACACATTTCGTAAGAGACTTGCAATACCCTTTGTAAGTTCATAAAATGGGGGGCGTGTAGCCACAACAAAAGTAATGAGCAGTTGGCCACGCGCTCCTTCGACTGCAAATTCAATGGCCGCAGGGCACAAGCGGGGCAATCAGAGCGAGCAAGAGAGAGAGAGAGGGAGAGGGAGGGGTAAAAGGAGCAAAGGAGTCACAAAAGACTGCGCATTGGAGCCTATAATTATAATTGAAATAAATTGATTTATTTGCGTTGCCAAGTCGAAGTCGAAGTCTATGCCAAAACGCATAAAGCCATAAAGAAAAATGGCAACAATACAATTCATGGAATGATGTTGTTGTTTGTTGTATTTGTTGTATTTGTTGTTGTTGTAGTCGTGTGTGCTTAATTGTTGTTATTGGCTTTGGCCAAAGTGTGCCGCTGGCCAAGTTGTTGGCCAAGTTGTTATTCGGCCAGGCCTAGGCAACAATGACGTTGTCGAAGACGTCGATAAGGTCATGAGCAAGTGTCATTGCAGCGCATAAATTATATTATTGGGGCGTTTTGCAAGCCTTAAAAAAAACTGAGCAATTGCAGGGGTAAGGGTATAAGCTGGCAGAGAATTTCCTAAAATAAATGTTGCACATCATGGTTTAATGTGTGCTGAAGGGCAGAAATGCGCAGCAGCGTGATTGAAAATTGGTAGAGCCACAAGACAAGCCCACAAAAGCATAAACAATCAATTAGAAGGCTTAAAATTGAAAAAAAATTATTTGTTAAAATTAAAATCGAAAAAAATAGAGTTATATATTAATAAAATAAAAATAAAATACATTTTCTAAAATAAAATGCCCGATCAGAAATAGAAAAAAAGTTAAAGTTATATATAAAAAAAATACATCTTAAAATATTGACTTAAAAAAAAAAACTTAAAAATAAATTTTCTATAATAAAAACCTGATCAGAAATAAAAAAGAAATTAAAGTTATATGTTTTAAATTTGACCTAGCCGACTAAACTCATCTCCATTAATAAAAAAAAATATATCTAATTAAATCAAGTTATTACAAAAAACTAAATATATTTTCTAAAATAAAATGCCCGATCAGAAAAAAAAATTAAACTTGTATATTAATAAAAAAAAATATATACAATAGAATAAAGTTTAAAAAAAAAAAAATTAAATACAATTTCTAAAATAAAATGCTGCGTCAATCTACTGGTCGAATATTCCCAGTAAAAATTGTATTAGCTTTGGCAAAATTATTGGAGTTTAAAGAAAAAATGTTAACAACTTTTTAAATCTAAATTTTTGTTATTTTTTTTGGCATACAAATCTAACCAACTCTTATAATAAGTTTGGAAATAGTTTTTAAAACTTAATTTAATGCTCATAATTATAAAAAAGAAAAAAGAAATTTGAGATTTACAAATTTTTGATTTATTTTTATCAAATTTAATAGGACTATTATAAAAAATATCAAAAATTAAAAATAAATAAAAATTCTTTTCAGAATTTTCAATGCAAAACTAATTATGCATTTAAAACATAAAGAAACAGATATTTCGCATGAAAATTTGTTCATTTTAGACAAAGTTATAGAGTTTGAAACTTTACTACTCAAAATTTATTAACACATTTTTGGCATGATTTTTGACAAAGAAATAAATTATCAGAATAATTTTCAAATATCATTTTATAACAATTTTGATGTTAGGAATCGATACAAAATTAAATGCTGTCGTTTTATTTTATCCGAAAAATTAATTTTGATTTTTTGCCGGACAAAAAATTTAAAAATGTGTTCTGGGATTTTATATAATTTCAGTTGATTTGCAAACTAAACAAGGCATATTTATTTCATAAAAAAAGAACACTAATTAAAATGTAAGTTAAATAATCAGATTTGCTTAATGTGTCATCTACATCTTTATGACGCCTTTCGACTTCTACAAAATTCCTGGCAATCTATTCAATCTCAGACAGCAAAGAACCCAAACAAACTGCACCTGCTCACAAAAAAAAAAAAATCACTTGTGTTTTGTTGTCAACGACAGTAGCTTTGTCTAAAAAAAAAAATAAATAAAAAAAAGACAACATTTTGTGGGCACCGTTGGCCATAATATAATATACCGGCCCCAAATGTCCAATGTCTGATGCCATGCCAACCTGTCTCACATTTCAAAATACATAATTAAGTATGCACAGCGAGTTTGTTAGATAAAAATCTTAAAAACCCTTAAAAAGCTTTAAGCGCCTAAGACACACATACAAACGGAGAGTTAAAAAAACAAAAACTAAAAAACCCAAAATACAGAAACAACAACAACCAGAGGGGGGACAATACTTGATGGATAACTTGATGAGTATCGGATAAATTGTGGGGACTTTGTAGCACAGCATAAATGTGTGGCGCGTATATACATAAAATAGTCGAAACAACAACAACAACAAAAACAACAACAAAAAGACACGTAGCCAATGTATGATACGAAAACACTTTGGCGACAATCATGGGAAAGATTTGGTTTGCTTTGGTTTTTTCGGTTGTGGCTATCAGTTTTTTTTCCAAAGACATTAAACGAACGGCCCAAGAGAGGTCAGAGCGATAACGAGCGAAAGCTAAGGTGGTTCAGGTGGTGTGGTGCAGGTGGTGCTGGTTAGTTCGTTAAACGAACTCGATTTGTAACAGAGCTTTCACATATGTGTGTGTGTCTCCAAAAACTAGAAACAAAATCAACACAAAAAAAAAGGCCAATCAGTTAAAAGTTATAACAGAAATCAATAAAGTTCCCCAATGCCAAATGAAACACAGAGAGAGAAGAAACTTAATTAAAAGATCGCTCTTAATGTTGTTAATTTGAAAATATTGTCAAAGGAAACGGCTTACACACAACAACAACAATAAAAAATAAAACCCTACAAAAGATTCAGCGTTATAAAATCGTAGAGAAACGCCATAAAAAACAGCAGCCGCAGCCGCAGCTAATTTTTATTGGTGGCCCGCATTCAGGCTGCGCTGACAGACATCTCGGCGGGATCTGAGCCAAGTCCAATCAGGCCAACAAGTTGTCATACCAAAAAACAAAAAATATAAAACAAAAAAAAAATTCAGCTCTTTGCAATGTGACAACAAGTTCGTTGCCTAAGTCTTTTGTTTTACATTGAAGTTGCTCTAAATATATAAAAATGCTGTTAAATATTTAAAAACCATAATTTCAGGCTAAATGCTGTGTTGCGCAAGTTTTTGGTAAATTTTAAACTAAATTGTGTAGATAAAAAATAATTTTAAAATGAAAATATACAGACAAATTTATAGTAGTGAATATTCCTTACTTTTATCACGACGAACTATCAAAACTCTTATTAGCTTAAAGATTTAAATGAGAAATATATATACAGACTTAAATCAGATATATATATATATATATATATATATATATACAGATTTAAATCAGAATTATATATACACATTTGTTTAGAGCAGCCATATTTATGCAATTTAGAAATAATTAAAATTTCGGTATTTCTCTTGATTTCAGAGTTGCAGATTTATATTAAAAATATATTTCACATATGATTTTAAGCAGCCATATTTATGCAATT
This sequence comes from Hirtodrosophila alboralis, assembly GCA_035043045.1. Classification (NCBI taxonomy): domain Eukaryota; kingdom Metazoa; phylum Arthropoda; class Insecta; order Diptera; family Drosophilidae; genus Hirtodrosophila; species Hirtodrosophila alboralis. The sequence goes on from JAWNNH010000369.1 coordinate 761,265, forward strand.
TAGAAATAATACAAATGTAGATATTTATGTACAGAATTTACTTGAAATTAACTCATTTAAATTGTCTTTTCTGATGTAACTCTCATAAATAATAAAATATAAACAAATTCAGTTTCTGTAAATACTTTGAAAAAATCCAAGTTAATAAAATAAAATCGAAGCTATAATTATGAAATTCATTTAATTTTCTTCCACTGCTCAGCCTTCTTATAGTTTACCTTTAACAAAACCTTCCATAATAATAGAAAAATATATTTTTTAATAAAATAATTTTTTTTTGTCTTTTTTTTTGGAGCTCTCATATAAAACAAATAAAACAATAGAAGCAAATTGAGTTTCTGTTTTTACTTAAAAAAAACCAAGCTATAATTGTGAAATTAATAAATAAATTTCTTCCATTGACCAGCTTTTCTATACTGCACTTTTTTATCAAAATGTTCCAAAATAATAGAAAAAAATGCTGCACATTCAACCTTATTTTAAATATCCCCATTTATACTTTTAATAAAATAAATTAAAGAGTTCAAATTGCACTTACCTTACATATTTATACTGCGTGCCTCATTTGACGTCCATTTTTTTATGTACAATGGCCTTAAGAAAATTTCACTGAATTTTCAATGCGACGACGACGCCAACGACGATTTCCTCAATCAAAACGAAGGCATTGAAAACACACACAAACTGAAAAAAAACAAAATAATAATGTAATACTTAATAATAATGCATATAATGCATATTAAGAGAAAAGAGTGCCAACAACAACAACAACAAAAAACTACAACAAAGTAAAGGTAAGGCAAAAGGGGGCGGGCAATTGTTGCGTTGGCCTCTGTTGGGTTTTTGGTACGCCCGAATGGCGTTGCACGCACACACACACACATACACACACGCACAGCCAATGTAACTTCAACCTTCAATTGTTGTTAGTGTTGTTTGTTGTTGTTGTTGTTAGTTGTTGTTGTTGTTAGTTGTTGTTGGTTGTGCCGCTGCCTGTCACGAAACGTTATTCGTGCGGCCATGCGAGTTCACTGACTGCCTCCCAAGTGCGCCAGTGTATGTGTGTATTTTGGTGCTTTTCATATATATATATTGTATATATATATACATTGTATATAGCTATATTGTTGCTGCCGTTGTGGTCATTCGCTTTTTGTTTTCATTGCTCTTCAGCAACAAATAACAACAACAACAATTACAACTAACCATGGCGGCCATATTAACATGCCTTCATGAGTACAGTTTGCACCTGCAGCTAACTCAAAAAATAACAAAAATAACAAAAAAAATAATACAATCGTTAAACTTTAACGACAAAGATTCTATTGTCCACATTGCACGTGATTCAATCACAGACCAATTAGACAATCTAATCACGAACGCACTCTACAAGAACGCAAACAAGCTAAAAGACATGGAGAGAAACATACTGTAGACACTGTTCTGAAATAGACTTTTAGGGTTTCACCCAACAATAAAAAAAATAGTGCTAATTGATTGTGCTCATCATAATATTATTATTATTTTTGGCAATAATATTTTGACGGTAAACAAAAATATTCCGCGGCAACACTTGGAAAAATAATTATTCTAAAAGTATCGCAAACATGATAATATTTTGTTAATAATGTTTTTTTTTTTAAAGCAAAAATTTAGCTTATAGTTCATAATTGTAGTGCTGGGAAACCAAATAAATAAATAAATAATAAAAAAATTATATTTTATTACGGAATTTTAAGAACTGTCTATATAATATTAGAAACATTTTTGTCATCGTTTCTTTTTTTTTGTTTTAAAATATTTTATATAAAATCATGAACGATTTAATTTAAATTAAAACTTATTCTGTCTCGTTTAAAAATATTACGTTATTATTATAATTATTAGGGTAGGGATTATTGTACCCCGACCAATTAGATCTATCCCCCTTTTGAACTTGAAGCTCACTCATCAACTCTATTTCCTGCACGAATGACAGGATTTTTGAAGGACTAAGAGCTACTATAGCTCCTGGCTGGAAGAGATATATTAAGTTAATATTTTATAAAAAATCTTGTGAACATTTGTTTATCTAAATTTATTACTGCACTTGATTTTAGAACACAAAATTATTCTTTTGAAAATGGATTTACAAAATATTTAATGTTGAACCCAAACCACTATTAATTGGCAGAATCAGTATTTTTTTTTATTTACAGAAAAAATTTTAATTAATTCTATTTATGTGTAAGCAATATATTCAAACGCATAAGTTTATATTTTCGAGGAGAGGTTATTTAATTACCTTTATTTTAATATGAAAACAAATACACTTTTCATATAAAAAAAACTAAAAAAAATCAATAGCAAACAAACTTTCATGCCTTAGAACACATTTTTTTTTTTTTGTAAACTATTTCTAAATCAAGTTTGCCTAGTAATTAACAACAACAAAAAATAATAAAAACAATTTGGTTTCGGTATTCAGAGCACACGTTTAAAAATTGATTTGTTTTTACTTGTTGTTTTGATTTTTTTAAAAATGTGCGGAATTCGGAACAGTTCGAAATTATTTATTTATTGAAGGCAACCAGAAAATAATTCGCATGCCTATTGATTTCGACTGACAGTCCTCCAACCAGCCTACCCCTGCTTTAAATGTTTAAATATAGTAATCAGTAAAAAGAAAAGCTCAAAAGAAACACGTGGTACGTTCGTTGTTGTTTAATTGCTGTGCCACATGCAACATGGGCAGAAGAAGCAGCGTGCTGATGTGTGAGAAAACTGCATTTTATGTTGTTATTGTTATTAATGTTATTATTTTTTGTTGTTACTGCAATTAAAAATAATATATGTATGTAATAATGCGGTATGTATGGATTTGCAGCCTACACACATACATTCACACAATAAATTCATTAGTTATTGTCTAATTGGCGCATATAACGAAAGCATTTCAAATGTTACAAGTGATTTATATATATACAAACATAAATTGAAAATATGAGGAAGAAATGGAAAGCAATGTTTGTGAATTATTTTACAAGATTAAAGTAAAAATATATTTGCTAAAATTATATTTATAAATATTTGAGCTTATTAGAAATTTGTAATATTTGTTGAATAAAATTTAATACAAAATTTCAGCTCTTTCTATTTTTCTTTAAATTAAATTCTTGGCTTAGACCAAGCAGAACTACAACAAGTTCTTATAGCTGCATCTGCTGACTTTCTCCTCAAATCAACAGCTTGAATATTCTTGGCTGGATGGAATTGATTTATGATTTCCTTTCTTAAACATTATACTACCTAACTTCCTAGCCCCCCCACTCAATTAATTGATGCCAGAGTTTTAGTTTGTTAGCTTTGCCATTTTATGATCATCATTAAGAAAAACTTGCCTTACCAAAGTTCGACTTGAGAGTTTTACGAGGCCTTATCAGGGGAATACGAAATGTTGTTGCTGCCACTGCGTCTAAGGGGCCATAAAGACACGCTGCAACAAATTGGAGGGCCAAGTGCAGCAACTGTGCGCCCACAAATCTTATCCATGCCCAGATGCAGTATATAGATAATGTCAGGCCACGAGAGTGTTAATCTTTTGCTTAATGTGCGAAAAATGTGCAAACATTGTTGAGATACCAAAAAAAATAAGACTGCAAAGCAATGAAATTAATTTTATTTTCAATTTGGCTTGCATAAAATCAAAGATGCCAGATTTTTTATAGTACAGGTTGCTCTAAGACTAATTAATATGCATGAACTGAAACTTCCTTCTGGTTTGGGCTACTTGTGCACGTTTGATCTGATCTTTAAGCAATTTTTATGAGCCTTTTTTTTATATTTTTTGAGGGTGCTTGGCTGAAGAAAGGCGTCACGCATTTAGAACTCAATTAAAAAGCGGAAGTGTGTATGTGTGTGCGCAGGCAACTTAAAGGGATTAAACGAAACGACTTAAAAACGCAACTGTACACGCCCTTGACAGACATTCCATAGGCATAAATCAGTCAGCCCCAGACATAGCTCAATAATAGCAGCAATTGTTGTCAATTTGCCATGAACAGGCGCGAAAATGCAGACATAATAATATTTTTTTTCTCTTTTTTTTTTGTTGTCTGGTGTGGTTAACACACCTTGACAATTGCCTGAATTTAAATTGTTATAAAAATAGAATTTGTCCCAAAACACGCGCCCGTACAGTCCAACAGCTAAAAAAAAAAAAAAATGCAGCGCGCTGGGCGCAAGTTCGTGTCTTAAGTCTTTCGTTTTTTCTGTTTTTTTATTTTTTTTTTTTTGGGCGACAATGAAAGCTAGCTAGCTGCACTTTTAGTTCATTACCTCCCTTGTGCCCCGCACCCAGCTTGGAGCTTGTCTGCGTTGTGTGTTGTCTGCGGCATGCAAAATGCCATTAACAATTTGCGCACATAGCGCCAACAACAACAACAGCAACAAAAAATAAAAGACTTAAAATAATAAAATGTGTACCACGCATAAAAGCGGCATTTTTTTATATATACATTTTGTGTACAAGAGTTTTGAATTTATTTATGTCGGCAATTATTTTATTTATATTGTCATTGCACACACACAATGTCAACTTTTTGCATTTCTGATTTCGTAGTCAAAATATGTTTTCAAAACTTATGATATGCTACTTGCTTCTGTGGCCATTGGAGCTACTGGTTTTTTTAAGACGACAACATGAGACACACACTCAGACTGAGCTGGCAACAGGCGTTTGAGGGTTAACGTTTACTGGCAGCACGTAGCTTTAGCTAGCATGGGTTAAGTATACAAGAATATCTGACATGCTGTACAATTTACAAAAGATTTAGATAGGAATTATGCATTTTTTAGCATTTTTTTGATATTGAAATAAGCGAATTATTTTATTTAAATTTAAATATTTTCTACTAAACACTAAACATGTGAATATACATTTTAAAAGACTTTTCTTGTATTTATATATTTTTTTAAAGTTTTATTTTTATTTTCTTAAAGAACATTCGATACCTTTACATAAAAGAGAAAAGCAAAAAGTTGTAGAAAATGAACAGCATATTAAAAAATAAATAAAATAAAATAAAATAAAATCAAAATAAAATAAAATCAAAATAAAATAAAATCAAAATAAAATAAAATCAAAATAAAATAAAATAAAAATAGTAAATAAAATAATAAAAAAAAATAAATAAGAAAAAAAAAAAAAAAAAAAAAGAAAAAAAAAAATAAAATAAAAAAAAAAATTTTTATATAAAGATATAGAACAAAGAAAATCTTCCTAGAGAATAAATTAAAAAAAAGCAGAAAATTTACAGAAAATTAAAAAAAATATATAAATATATGGATAAGTAAATAAAGTTTTCTTTTTTATAGATATTTTTTTATAAAGAAAATCTTTTTCTTATTTTTTTTTTTTTAATTTTTAGTCAGTTTTGTGCAACTTTTTGCTTGTCTCTAATTTATTCTCTAGAAATCACTTGAAGTTTTGCATTTTTATATAAATTATTCCCATCTCTGTTTATATATTTTAACTTAAGTATTTTCTTACAACATTTTGACATTTGTAGCACCCAAAATTAACCACCTTAGCCTAACCAGAAACGCAGCTAAATCTGGCCCCAAAACCAAGCCATAGTGACGCCTGGCTTGCAGTGACGCCTCCACAGATGTCATCAGCAAACGGATGACAGACAACGGACGAGAACTAATAATAAACAACAAACTGGAGACGATGACGACCACGTCTTTGCTACTGTCACCAAATAATGCCCAGCAGCAGCAGCAGCAGCAGCACTATCACCAACTCCAGGCACCACGGCCAAATGGCGGGTTAAACCACACAACCGCACAGTAGCCCGTAGACCGTAGCCCGGATTCGAGCTCGAGTTGGGTCTCGAGTCCAACAACAACCACAACAAATACATTTTTGAAGCGAAACGCCAAAAAAAAACATAAAAAAAATAAAAATCAACACATTTCAAATTCAAAACGCGATTTTTGCCGAGGTTAAACTATTTTATCATTGTCACAAACGGAATTTTTCACCAGCAATCACCTCGATCCGCCGTCCACCTGCCAACCAACCGCCCTCCCTTTTTGGCCACACCCCCTGCTCCCTCTGCTCCCTCTACCGGCCACCATTTGGCGATGCGTGCGAAAACGCAGCAACCACAATAACAACCAAAAACAAGAACATTGTTAGCAAAAAGTTACAGACTGTGATATACTCTCTTTACTTGTTGGCTATTGAATGGAGCAGGGGTGTGAAAGTGGACCAAAATTTTTTTTTTACAATCTTGAAAGAATATTGGGAGATATATAACGAATTCTTTGATTCTAGCTATCGCGATTCTTCAAATTAGTGGGAGTGTTTAAATAAATAGCCTCTAGTCTGAGATTTATATGTTATTCTTGTAAAAATTTAAATTTAAATTTAAAAATACGAAAATGAATTTAAAAATGTTAATAAATAAAAGAAATATATATAAAAAAATACGCTCGAAAACCTGAACGCTAGCGCACGTTTCTTATAATTAATTAGAATATTATTTGTATTTTTTTAATGTATTAAAATAAAAAATAAAAAAAAAATAAATAAAAGAAAAATAAATAAAACAAAAATAAATAAAAAAAAATAAATAAAAAAAAAAATAAATAAAAATAATAAATAAATAAATTAAAAAAATAAAGAAAACCAAAAAATAAAAAAAAATAATAAAAAAACCAAAAAATAAAAAAAATTATAAAAAAAAACCAAAAAATAAAAAATAAAAAAATTGAAAAAAAGAAAATAAATAAATAAAATAAAAGCAGCACCCTACTCCTCGATTCTCAAAATTTCAAGGGAGTGCTTACATTTTTCCATTTCTTTTTTAATTTTTTATTTTATTTTTTTTTTTATTTGATAATTTGTTAATTTACTTGTTTATTTTATTTTTTTATTTGATAATTTACTTGTTTATTTTATTTTTTTTATTTGATAATTTGTTAATTTACTTGTTTATTTATTTTTTTTTATTATTTATATTTTTTGTTATTTATTTTTTTTCTTATTTTTTTTTTTCATTTTTTTATTATTTTATTTTTTTTTTAAATTATTTCAATTTGATTCAATCTTTTAATCAATCAATATCGATCGAATGTACATACAACTTTACACCCCGTTTTGGAATAGAGTATATTAAGACAACAACAACAAGGCGATCGCTGTACGTTTTAGGGCGTTTTCTGGCCACGGTTTTCTTCTTGGCCTCCTCATAAGTTTTGCGTACGCAGGCAAATCGTCCAAGACGCGTACAGATTGCATAGGTAGAAAAAGAGGGAGTTGGGGAGAAAGGCAAAAGACGAAGTGGAACTTGGTTTATATCTCTTCATTTGCTGGCCCCGTCCAGTTATTTATTGTATTTTATGTTGCTGTTGTTGTTGCTGTTGTTTAATTGAAGGCCAAGAGCTGCCGCATTGCTGCATGCATCGCAAGCATGTCCTGGTTGCAATCGCAGCTGATGGCCACTGGCCAGACATGCCCTTATTTGCGCTGCCAGCCAAAACGGCCAGTGCATAAATTATATGGACAGCGCATTTTTAAATACCCTTTTCTGGCATACAATTTAAATATCAATAACATTTCTTATTAACTATGTAACAGTCAAAAAAAGAGCGAGAGAATTTTCAAAAATTATATAATTTTATATATTATAATATCTGTTAAAATGCAGTGTAAATATACCTTCTCATAGATCCAGAAAAAATATCTAAGTCAGTATATTGTTTCCTCATTCCCACAATTGAGAGCTAATCCCTATAATTTCTCCTTTTATTCCTATTAATTTTTTTATAAACTTTTTAAACGGCTTAAAATGTGATCATACAAAAATACATGGCTAAATTTTAAACTGAAAATTATTTAAACTATTTTAAATCAGCTAGACAAACAACGAAAACTAATTTTTCTTGTGTATATTTTATTTGCGATTAATAGAAAAATTGTAGATCAAAAATAAGTTCACTTTACAAAGGAAAATTGAATTTTCTTCAAGTCCAGGGACAAAAAAATAATTTTTTCTATTAATGCAAGTTTGGGTTCACAAATTCTCCACTTTAAATTTATACTTTAAATACATAAATTAAATATATTATTTAAATGCTATCTAGTACATTCTAAAGTTACAAAAAAATTATAAAATATATAAATTAATAAATAAAAAATATGATATTCATAAAGTTTCGCCTAGAGCATTTATAATAAATAATTTTTCCTATAAATGCAAGTTTACGTTGCAATTATTTACTTTAGATTTAATACATAAATTGAAGATATTATTTAAAAGCTCACTAGTACAGTGTAGAGTTTAAAAAAATTAAAAGAAATTTATAAATTAAATTAATAAAAATAATTCTTATAAAGTCACTTTTAATAAATAAATTTTAGATATTATTTAAAAGCCTTCTAGTACAGTCTAGAGTTAAAAAAAAATGTATAAAATAAATTAATAAAAATAATTCTCATAAAGTTACTTTCAATAAATAAATTGAAAATACTATTGAAATGCGCTCTAGGTCAGTCTAAAGTTTAAAAAAATATATAAAATAAATTAATAAAAATATATATAATAAAATTCCTCCTAGAGCATTCATATTTCGTTGCAATAAAGTCTACAATAAACATTTTTTTTGGCATTGGCTTTTTTGAATTGTAACCTGAATGACAGTTTTCATGTGCAGGATATATATATATGTATATACATAAAGATATCCAAATATATATATATACGTTGCTCGATTGGGACAGTACTTACGCAATTGCAATCGATACGATCGATATTCAACTTAGAATATGTGTAGCAATTGTTTTTGTTGTTGTACACATCCATAAAACATGCGCTCGATTGGCCTCTTTAAGGCAAACATTCGCTCTAGATCATGCAAATTATATCCGAAATCAATTAAAATTCAACAGAGAGGCGTTAATCAAAAAAATCTTGAAAGCACAAACTGTATGGCGGTGCCAAATATGTCGTTGCTGTTGTTGCCACAAAGGGGGGCAGAGCAGAGACAGTCAGATTGTTGATAACAATCTCTCTCTACGTACGGACACTTATATAAGCAGTCAGCATCCGTCGTACCCCAACTGACAGACATCGATCAACGATGCGACCAAGCGACATTAACGCTGCATATATTGTCATAAATTACACGATAGATCGCAGTTGCACCTCCGCCCTGCCACTGCCCCTGTGCCGCCCTTGGGCAGAGAGATATATCTACCTATGTGTATGCCTTGGCTCGTTTGTTAAACGATAAGCCCAAAAGTCATCGGCATTTAAACCTTAAGCAGTTGTTCCACAAACACCCCAAAGACATCCCCAATTCCCATCCCCCAGAGCCTCTTCTGGCCAGATACGCATCAATCTTTGGCTAAACGCTATCCAGTTTGGTATATTTCTTTCAGTTTACTTTTCTTTATTTTTCAGTTTTTCAGTGAGTTATTTTCCCCCCCGCCGCCACCGCAGATCGATATGTTAAAAACTGCGATTAAATGCGTCGTCGAGAGTTGTGACAAAACTTTGATTGACATGGCTTTTGTATGTTGGCAAAGACACAACGCATTGAAGATCGGATTGCCAAAGAACAGCACTCACAAGATGCAACAATAACAACTGAGCTGAGATACAGAAAGTGTTTCGGGCAGGCAAAGAGATTGGAGACTGCGACAATTGTTGCAGCTGCACGAAAAAAAAAAAAATAAAAAAATAGATTCTATCAGCGTACTGATGAAAGTAACTGGAGTAGCTCCATTTGAAGTTTTAATTCAAAGACAATATTATGTACACATTAGGTAAAAAAAAGGCAAACAATTGATAATATCTTTGGGGTTTTCCCTAAAAAATTTTATAGAAATTGTTAAAATCTTAAATTCAAAATATCATTTATTTTAATATCACATTTTAATAAATGTCAATTTTTATCAACGATGGGAAATTTCAATATTAAAGTTTAATTAATGTAAATTTTTAACAACGATGGGAACGATTTTTAGCTCTAGAATTATGTTGTTAATTTGAGATTTATATACTTGGGTTATTTATGAAAATATTTCTTTTATTTTTTTTTTACTACTTTGATGTACTCAAAATTCCACATATATATATATTCTATATATATTCTATAAAAATTTGGAAAATTATTGGCTATAATCACAAATTTTTCAAAAACACAAATGTACTTTATTTAATATACGCTCTATCCAATGGAGCATTATCCCTTCCTAACCAAGATGCGTTTCTAAATAATATTAAATATGTAAATGATTGTAATCTATATCTCTTAATATATAAACTAAAAATAATTATTTTAACATTTACTTTTGTTATATTTTCAAGAAAATAATTTGATATATGTTCAAATAAATAATCTGTTTTATTTTCAAGTAACTAATATAATGTTTTTTACACTACCAATTTTTTCTGAATTATTTTTAAGCCTTTCACATTTAGTTAAAGCCGTTAACTATGGTTAACAAGCCCTGGTTTTTTATATAATTTTAATTATAAGCTAATCTTGTAATCTTGTAAATAAATATATATAAAAGTAAATAAATAGACTCTAGAAAGTATGCTATAAACAAATCACCAGTTCAATATTCACTCAAAAAATTAATGTTAATATTCTCCTTTTTTTTGGCTGTCCAACATCATCAAAAAAAACTATAAGCACGCTTCAAAAATTGTTGAAAATTTTTAACTGATTTTATTTTTAATTTAACTTAATAAACAACAATCCAAAACAACATTAAAATGCTATAACATTTATTAAATGTATTAAAGCTTAATAAGCTCTCAAAACTCTTTATAAACACATATAATATCTACAATTTTTATAAGTCTTAAGCCCCACAACAAAATCTATGCAAAGTATTTCATATCATAAATATTTTAATTTAATGCACAGATCGAAAATCGAGGAGACAACAAAAAAAAGTAGAAAACAATCAACTGGCAAACAAAAGCAAAACTTGGCAGGCATAAAAGTCGTGATACTAACAAATTTCATTAATGTACAACAGCGACAACAAGTTGCAGGCACGTTGGGGCAAGTCGCTCGATAGCAACAGCATCCTCAGCCTCAACCTCATCCTCATTCTCAGATCCGCATCCTCGGTTCAACTCTGGCGATTCCATTCATAAAACGGCGCACAAAAGGCGGCTGGGTAAAGAGTGTAGAGTTAAGAAGTGGGTTTGGGGGCATGCAACAAACACTAAGCGCATTGCATGATTTTGCATAATTTTATGTAAATTTTTTATTTTCTTGAAGGCGGCTCGAGTTGGGAATGCGCGCAGGCGCAACAGCAAAAAGACAGACTCAGAGGCGGGGGCGTGGCAACGACATGATATATGCCACATGATGACCACGACTAAGCAGCCAAAATGCGGCAAACAGTAGCAATTGCTTTTGTTGTACAAGGACACGATTATGCACAGGATTCGCCACATTGAGAGACAGAAAGAGAGAGAGCAAGAAATGAGAGGCAGGTCAATTTATGCAAAGTTCAAAACGTGGCTCAGTTCTTGCAGGTAAAAAAACAAAAGCATCGCGCGCATTTTGATTTTATAAATAATAATTTTATTTTTTTTCGTCAAAAATATAATACAAAATTCTGCTTAATTTTTTTTTTTTTTGAAATCAAAAAAAAAAACATATGACAATGACATGGAATTTATGTGCAACCAAATGGCACAAAATATTATTTAGGGGGCATATCGAAACAGAAAAACAGAAGCACAGCAAAGTTCCGAGTAAAACCAGGCAAAGAGCCAAAACAAGCAACAGGCTAAAAGCCGCTGCAGCCCCCACACGGTTCCAACTGCACAGTGAAACTAAACTATATGAATTCTAGATAATTATTAGAAATAAATAAAATATAAATAAAATATGGTTTGCAGCCTGTTGAGCAGCAAAAGACAAGGGTTTTAAATTAAAGAAAACAGAAAAAAGAAAAAATTGTTTTTATTTAAAAAAAAACCTAATTTGACCTCGAGCCGACTAAACTCATCTCCTTACAAACTAAGGTCACCAAAAAATCATAACGAAAATAAAAATTAATTTATAACGTAGTATAAATATTTTAAACAAATAAATAATAAAAATGCCATCAATGGCTTTTATTTTAAACATTTTTAAAAAAAAAACTAGTCGCGTCTGGATTAAAAATCTGGTATAATAATATATTTAAAAAAAATATATAATATATAATATATAAAAACTGAAGTAAAGGCCATGTCGCTAGCGCTTGCTTTTTTATAATAAATGGGCATATTATTATAAAAATAAATAAATAAAAATAAATTTAATAAATAAAAATAAAATTAATAAATAAAAAAAAAATTAATAAATAAAAATAAAATTAATAAATAAAAATAAAATTAGTAAATTAAAATAAAATTAATAAACAAAAATAAAATTATTAAATAAAAATAAAATTAATAAATAAAAATAAAATTAATAAATATAAATAAAATTAATAAATAAAAAAAAAGAGAAAAATAAAAAAAATAAAGAGAAAAATAAATAAAAAAAAATAAAGAGAAAAATAAATAAAAAAAAAATAAAGAGAAAAATAAAGAAAAAAATGAAAAAAATAAAAAATAAATAAATAAATAATGCGCCCTGCTCCGCGATTCTCAAACGTTCAAGGAAGTGCTGGCATATTTTAAATTTTTTGTTATTTTTTTTGTTTTTGCATTAAATGTCTATTTTTAGTAACAAAATATGCGCCCTACTCCGCGATTCTCAAGATTTAAAGGGAGTGCTTGCATATTATAATATTTTTTTTTTAATATTTTTTTTTTATCATTTAATTTCTTTAACAAGTAACAAATATATATCAAGACAGTGTGCAGCATGGGCGTAAGGAGTAAGAATGACTGTTCCTTGAATTGCAGTTTGCCTGCGGTTCAGTTTTGTTGCCGTTTTGCTGGCTGTTTGTGAGGCTGCACGTCAACGTCAAGTTGGACGACTTGGAGTTGCCTGAGCCTCAGTCTCAGTCTCTAATCAGATTCAGATGTCGTCGAAAAATGCGCGACGCGCTGGCCATTTTAGACCCTGGACAGTCAGCCAGCCGGGCTCCGGTTGTTGGCCGCGTAACACGGTAGTTGAAGCTGCAAGTCGAAGTTGCAACAACAGCAGCAGTAGCAGTGGCAGGAACAGGAGAAGAAGAATGACGAAGTCATAGCCGCGATGCGTCAATTTTAGATTCAACAAAAATGATTGCAATGCATGTTGCTTTGGCTCACTGCTGCCCCCAGGAACAGAAGCAGGCAAAGGCTGCCTGGCTGCCCCAAGCTGCAACCAGTTTTGGCCAGAAGGCAGCAAGTCAGTTGGCAGTCGTCTGTCAGGGCAACTTGTGAAATGCCAATTTATTCGTTAGCAAATATTGCATCTGATAGAACAACAACAACAGAGTAACCCTTGCAACATAACGCTGTGGCAGTGTCTGTGATTTTGAGTGCCAGTGCAACATATGCAGACATGACTGCCAGGACACAAAAGCGCATGGATCGCTGCATGAATCCAAGGCTGAAGGCAGAAAGAAGCTGAAGACAGTCTACTGTCTACTGTCTACCTTGTGGCTACTGAATCATGTGTAAAAATCTTAAGTGCAAACAATTGTACGCGTTTATCGTGTCTCTGGGGCGACGACCACCATTGAAGCTAAAGCTGAAGCTGAGTCTTCCAGATTGTAGCTGTAGCTTCAGCTTCTCTGCACTCAGAGATTCCGTTTAATTAAGCGCGCTTTTTTTTTTGATTTTTGTGAAAATTGGTTTAAGCATTTTTCGGAAAGCCCTTAAGGTAGGCAAGGCATACTTTGAATCGATCGCTTTGCCAAAAAAATATAAAAAGAATATCCATCAAATTGATCAAAGCTAATAAATCATAAAAATGCCACAACCAAAAATATAGTATATATATAATATATATAAAGTTTTGAGCTTAAGATGCGCTGCTTTTACTGGAAATTGCCCGCAAGTGGGGACAGGCTCTGAAATTAGTTTTTTGGCGCTGCGTCCGTTATGACAACGCACGTAGAGCTCCAATGCTGACCCAATAATTATACCAGAGACTCTGCGACTGGGCCCAAAACAAAACTGAGAGTGAAACCCAAAGCGAACCCAAGACAACTATAACTAACGACAGACATACGAGTATTCTTATAAGATACATAAGATTTTTGTTTAATACGCCTCCGGCAAGCGACGAACATTTTTGCTTATCAGTTAGAGGCTGTCTTTAAGTTTTCCATGTTAAAATACACTACATGGTTAGGGTATTATTCAAGAACTGATCAGCTTGAGCTAACGTGCAGTAATATGCAACGATTGTTGATTCAATTGGCGCTCTCAATTGCTCTCAAATATATTTTATTCTTCTCTGAGTTTTTTCTTAAAAAAAATTATAAATTTAAATTTTTAATAATATTATTGGCATTCATGGAGCACTCTCAATTGTTTATATCGATAGCTTATAAAAAAAATATATTTTATTATTTTCTGAGTCTGTTTTTAGCAAAAATTTAATTTAAAATTGTTTATAATATCATTGGCATCAATTGAGCGTTAATATCGATCATTTTTTAAGAAAATATATTTTTATGCGTTTCTGAATTCTTTTCTTGGCAAAAGTTTAATTAAAATCGTTAATAATATAATTGTCATTAATTAAACGCTGTCAATTGTTAATGTCGATAGTTTAGTAAGAAAATATAAATTTTATTCGTTTTTTGAGTCTATTCTTAGCAAAAATTTAATTGAAATTGTTGATAATATCATTGGCATTAATTGAGCGTTAATATCGATAGTTTTTTACGAAGATATTAATTTTATTCTTCACTTTATTCATTGGCATTGATTGAGCGCTCTCAATTGTTAATATCGATAGTTTTTTAAGAAAATATAATATATTATTCTTTTTTGATTTTTTTTTCTTAGCAAAAGTTTAATTGAATTTTCTTTAATAAAATAAATATTCATTGTTATAATATAGCTGCTTTTATTTGTTTTTATATTTCAAGCTTCAGAATTAAATTTAAAATGCATAAAAGGTTAAAAAAAAAACTATTAATTGTAGCGTTGATGGCCTTCTTTTTAAATTTTTTCTTTTATTTTTAAATTACATTAAGTAAAAATTGACATGAATTGCAAATACTTATATATCGATAATGACAAAAAATATGCTGTCTATCGAATAGTTGCTATGGAAATTAAAAACTTATCTATGTAGATATATAAATTTTAACTTGAAAAGTTTAAGAAAGATTCTAATACTTTAGCTATGAAAGACTAAAGCATGAACTACATATCTAGACACAATTATTAAAGCTTTATAATGTTAAATACATTTTTAAATAAATTTTTAAATATATTTTTAAATAGATTTTTAAATATATTTTTAAAAAGATTTTAAATTCATTTTTAAATACATTTTAAACTCATTTTTAAATATATTTTTTAATAAATTTTTTAATACATTTTTAAATACAGTTTAGGTTGCAAAAATTTCTAAAGATTTTAGCAGTTCAACTAAGAAATTATTCATATCGCATTGATTTATATAAATATTTCCCTAAACTACTTAATATAACTACAGATCAATCATATCACAAGCATTAATTAAACTGAAATTAATATATTCACTTTTAAGCAAATAATTTATTCCAAAAACGGTATCAATGCCTCAATCTAATTACCTCAAAGAATATCTCACTAATATCCTAATCCAAATATATAATAGAGTATAAAAACTTCATAAAAAAAAACTTTCAATATGCTATTTATTTTTCTCTTCTTAACAAATGTCCAAAAATTGTATTAGCCAAAAATTATATATATTTTGGTGTATTAAGTATTATTGTTGTTGTTGATCATAGCACGCGACACAGATATATAAGAGACAAGATACCAAGTTAATATGGAGGGGCAGGGAGTAAGGAAGGCATGAAAATACTTAAAATAGTGGCCCCAGGGGCAAATGTCACACCGGGGCCCATTTCATATGTCTAGACATCTTCTACACTGCGATGTTTTGGTATGAAAATGTTTTGTGGATTCCACAACATTTGAAACTGAGATTTCAGTTGACCGGGCTAATCAATTTTAAATGTGTTTTTGCGTGTCAATCGCTTGTTTGCGTGCCGACTTTTATTGATATGTTTAATTTGTGTTTTTGTTGCTGTTGTTGTTGTTTAGTATCTATTGCTTTAGCTGGTGGCAAAAGGCATTTGTTAATAATTGGCTGCTCGCCTTGAGTTTTTTTTTTTGATTGTTTTGTGAGTGAAATTCATTTGATTTATTGCACAAATTATGGAAAATTTCTAAAAAGGGGCGCAAACAACAAAAAGGCCTTTAAGGCATTATGCAAGCCTGGCAACAACAAAAACAACAATATAAAAAAAAAACTAACAACAAATTACAACAAAATCTACTTTACACTTGTCGCTGACGCATTTTACAAATTTGGCACGCTTGACCATAAAAAATGGTCCGAGCCATGGCTAAAACGAAAATCATAAAAAAAAGTGTGAAAACTGCAAATGGCGTCGCCATGGTAAGACAAGCTGATAGCCCCCCACCCCTTTAGAGTATCCTCCTCCCTCCTGCTGCTGCTGCTGCAGCTTACAACCATCTCGGGTTCTTGCCCCGTTTGGCATGGCATCGATTAGCATAGTTGTTGCCAGATACTTATAAGATATATATATATTATAGTATAGCTGATAAAACGCGGCATTGTTCGGCATAAAACCTAGGAGATTATTAGGTGTTAAATTGATTTTTCATTGGTATTTATTGTAGTTAATTAGACCGATTTGTTTTATTTTAATAATATAATTAATATTTATTAAAATTATGCTCCTCGCTCTTCGGTTTCTTTCGTACCTTCTTCAATATTTAACCAACTTTCCAGCAATTCTGTCAAAATTTTGTTAACCTGAATTTTTTTTAACAATTTCTCTTCATAAATGTTAATTTTCCAAAATTAATAAAAAAAAAAATAAAATAAAAAAATGTGATAATATTAAAAATCTCAACTTGTTGCTAATCAGACTAAAAATTTGACTCTTAGTTTTACTTCAAAAAGTTAAAAAAAAAAAGTTTTGAAATCTTTAAATAAACTATCAACTACAATTTTGTAAAGATTGTGTTTAAAATTTATAAAACTAAATTGCAAATTATTTCACAAATATTTCCGTTTAATGAATAGAATTCTTTAAAAAACAATAAAAAAAAAATTGTGGAATTATTTAAATCAATTAAAAAAAAATTGTGACACTATTTAAATAGAGTTTAAAAGTCAACAAGAAAATTATTGCATTTTTTTTATATATAGTTCAACTATTTTCTATAAAATCTTAACTAAAAAAAAGAAAATTGTGGAAATATTTTATATAGAATTGTTCAACTATTTTCTATAAAATCTAAAC
This sequence comes from Hirtodrosophila alboralis, assembly GCA_035043045.1. Lineage (NCBI taxonomy): Eukaryota > Metazoa > Arthropoda > Insecta > Diptera > Drosophilidae > Hirtodrosophila > Hirtodrosophila alboralis. Next base: position 778,717 of record JAWNNH010000369.1, read on the forward strand.
TTAATTTTTTCCCATTAGACGGTTCGATATTCCAAACAGTGTTTTATGTATAATTTTCTTCAATTTAAATTTAAATAAAGACTAGGCTAATAAAAAAAATGTTTATACAAAAGTTTATCAATAAATTTACAGATATTTAATTAGAGCTTAACAAAAATATGTTTTATTCTACAAGTGTTTTAAATAATTTTCTGCTTCCTGTCTTTAAATTTGAATTTAAATATAGGCTGATAAAAAATTAATTTCTACACAAAACTTTGTCAACAAATTTTCAGCTATTTAATTAAAATTAAACAAAAATATTTTTTACCCAAAAACTTTTTAATTAATCAGTCAAACAGGACAAAACACATTTATATACATATATAGCTACACAAAACGCCTTGACAACTGCATTAGGAACAAGGGGGTAAAAAGGAATGTAGGAATGTGTGACTGGGAGGGGGGAAAGGAGGCGTGGCATGGCAATAGACAACTCGGCCACGCGTTGCACCGGAAGTTCAACTCATTTGGCCAGCGGCTAACGGAAGGGATTTTCTTTTTAAGCGCATCCTGGACACACGTTCGTTTGCTCCTTTTTGGCAGGACAACTTCATTGATATATGTTTATATATATATATATATATATATATATAGCGACTATAACATTTTTTTAGACGACTTCCTGTGCGTCTTTTGTTTGCGGCAAATAGTGTAATAAATTTAAGAGAAGCCTTGGGTTTTTTATTTTTTATAAAACTTGTCACTTGCATAATTCCCAATTTAATCATCACATGCTACCACAGCTTTCATTGGAACCATAAAAAAAAGAGTAGTATATATTTATATATATATATATATTTTATTTTTTGTATAATTAAAAAACACTTTGCTGCTGCTTTTGGCCAAAAAATCTCAATCAATAAACTGAAAAGATTACGATGCGCAGCAAATAAAAATAAAAACAAACCCAAAGAAAGGCAAACATATTATGGAACCAGTCTTGACGTTAGACTTTTGATGAACACCCCACGCAGCGCCACCCAAAAAAATAAAGAAATATAAAAAAAATATATACAAAATCCCAAAAACAATTCATTGATTGGTTATCTTAATATCTTTCATAGTTTTGTATTTTATGAGCCCTCAAAATGTTTAGATGTTGTTAAATGCAATATGTTGTTGTTGACAATAAACAAAAGATTGTTGTACATTCGGCAGATATGACTGTAGACTGTTGAAAGTTTTTGTTGATGAAGTGAGATCGTTTTGTGGCATTATATTATGGAGTATAGAGCGAAGGGAGTCATCATTAAACATTCATTTGTAAGCATCATAAAAAGAGCCATGAAATTGCTTATTTTTATGATATTAATTGGAATATTATAGGTTTATGTTTATGACCAAAAGGATATGTATTATACCTTATGTGAACAAACAAAGCTGGCAGTCATATAAATCAAATATCAAACAGGTTTAAAAATTGCTTTTATATTCTATCGTTAGGGTTAGGGCGTAAGTAATCAAACAGTGGCTTTATACCAATTATAGTTTCATAAAAACAAAATAATAAAATAAAATAAATAGGAGAACAATTTTTAATAAATAATAAATAATTTTTATAATTTTATTTAAATTCAACACAATGGCCTTATTAACCCAATTGCAAAAATGTAAACAATAACAAAAACAGCCAAAAATTACTTTTCTTTGCATTTTTCACAGACTTCCTGATAAAGGTACAAAATGTACCGAAACATAGGACCATTTTTAATAAATAATAAATATTTTTTTAAAATTGAAACAACCTAGTTGCAAAAATATAAACAATAGCAACATTAAAGGGGCCAACAAATATATAAACATAAAATTTAAATCAGTTTATTAAATGCTCCCTAATCCCATTTATAAATCTTGTAAGAAATAGATATTTAAATATTAATTTCTTTTTAAATTTTGTTTAGATATTAATAGATATATTTATGCATTTAATAATACTGAACATTTAAATATTAATACATATACAATTATTATAATAAATAATGAAGAAAATGTGTAAAAACAAAAAGAATATTTCTGACAATTTTATAATTTTGATATTTAAATATTTCTGAAAATTTTTTCATTTTAATATTTATATAAAAATATAAATAATAATAAATATTTTGACAATTTTTTTATCTTAATATTTCTATATAAATATTAAAATTTAAAAATTGTCAAAAATATTCTGCATATTTTTTTGCACATATCTTTCATAATTTATTAATATAAATATATATAATAAATATTTAAATATTAATATATGTAAATATTTAAATAAAAAAATTGTCAGAAATATTTTGCATATTTTTTAACACATATTATATTATATTATTATAAACTTTTTAGTTGAATAATAATTGGGAAAAGAATGAAATATATGTAAAAAAATATAAACAACAATTTTGGCAACTTTTTTAATTTAAATATTTACATATTAATATTTAATTATTTATTAATATACAATTATTGTGAACTTTAAAAGTCAAATAATAATTAAGAAAAGAATAAAAAATATGTGCAAAAATATATATAACATTTCTGACACTTTTCTTTCTGAAAACGTTCAAAATGTACTTTCGTTTACAAAAATTATGATCGTTTATAAGACTACATGCATTTTTACACAATTCTACACTCCAAAGATTTCAATTCTCTAAACACAGTAAGCCAGACAAATGATAGCAATTCTCTTCAGTTAACTGTACACAGTTCCTTTTTATTAAATCACGTTTCATATATTTATATTCAACTGTATAAAACGCCCACGAATGCTACGTGACAAATCTCTATATATCTGATAACTGATATCTGATATAATGATTGTCACGCACATCCTTAACACTTGTTCACTGTAAATTTAATACAGGAACAACACTTTAAACACATTTGTTTTGCTTCCAGTTAAAACGGAAGTCCTTATTCTATACTATCCTGTTTTATTGAGTGTGGTCAGAGGAGTATACCCTCTAATAAAGACTTAACTTGGCACCACACGTAGTTAGCCCAAACAATTGACAAGTTAATTGAGTTATGAGCAAAAACAAAGGCCAAAACAAAACCAAACATAAGATCGATTACAATCAGCCAATATACACAATATATATATATATCATTTACAACATTGATCCTTTCTGTGGAAAAAGAAAACAAGTGTCGAGAGAATTGCACGTGCAGCCAGGTAAAACAAAGTTCTCAGAAACAATTTCTCTCTGGGAGTGAGAAAGTGAAAGTGTATTAAAGATTGTTATCCCAACTATCCCACAGCTGGTGGCGCCTAACGGTGCCTGTGATTAAATCTTTCTTTTTTTTTTTTGGTTTTTTGTATAAAATACCTTCATAATACAAGACCTATGATCTCAATTTGATATATGAAACAAGTTGAAGTTTAAATTACAATTTTGATTGACATTGATATAGAAAACAATTTTGATTGACATTGATATAAAAAGCAATGTGTATATATATATTTATTTTCCAATTGCAATTTTGACGCACACAATTTACAAAAATTAAAACTCAAAAAAATCAAGTATTCTGTAGTCAAATCAATGCGAAACAGAATTAAAACAACGAAAAAGTTCTTCATGCAATTATGGAAATTTTAATCGATGGCAGAGCAGAGGGAGATAGGGAGAGAAAGAGGAGAGACTGACAGACACATAATTAGAGAAGAACAGAGAAAAAGAGGATAAAGAGGGGAGAAATAGGGTAAGGAGATGTAAGTTAAAGTCAGTTAAAACAGTTTGCGAATTCTAAGCCACAGCGCAAAAAATAAAAATTCTTTTTTTAGAAAAATTAATTTAAAAAAAATTCTCAATATTTCTGATTTAAGTATAAAATATTCAAGTAATTAAAATAGGTTTATGCTCAAATTAAGAATATTTCGACCATTTTAAGAATTTTTATATTTGATTTAAACTCAATTTAATTTTTACTTTATATTAAAAATAATATCCTAAAATCGTACTTATTATAGGATATTCTTTTTTATATGTAGAGCGACATTTTTTATTTAAATTTAAATTTTTCTTGATATAAAAATAAGAAATTTTTTCTAAAATATAAAGCGACAATTTAAATTTTATTTTTACTTGACATGAAAATAATACCAAAAAATCGTACTTATTTTAAGATATTCTTTCTTATATTTAAAGCGTCATTTTCAATATCAATTTAATTTTTATTTAATATAAAAATAATAATAAAAATAATAATCGTACAAATTTAAAAATATTCTTCCATATATTTAGATTGCCATTTTTTTGTCTATGTATATTTAAAATAAATTTGTTTACTAAGTCTCGAACTTTGAATCTTTATGCGCTACTTATAAAGCAATGAAACGAAATTGATATGGAAAATGAAATGAAAATGAATAAACATAAAGCTAAAAGTAAAGAAAACAAAAAAAAATTATAAAACTATCAAATAAATTACCAATAGGTAATGAGGAAAATTAGTAAAATAAGATTTTAAGTTAATTTGTGTGTGAACTGAGAAACTTGTCAGCAATTTTCGGCAATTTCTTAGAATAAAAAAAAAATAAACCAAACGCACTCAAATTATAATAAATATAACATTTTTTTGTTTTTTTTTTCGTTTTTTTGGTTGACTTTTAATGACAAGCCATACAATATACGATATATTATAATAATATATTATATAAGAAATTCAAAACACGCAAACGTTTTGTGGATTTTGTGTTTTGGGACAGTTTGCATGACTGAAATATTTTTTGGTATTATTGATTACCAACATTTGCCACACAAATGACTCTTTAACTTGTGACAAATGTGCCAGAGAGCTAAGTGAATATATATATATAGTTATATATATTTAGTTTAGACAGTCTGTCAAAGAGTCAGTTAGTCAGACATTAGACATTGTAATGAACTGACTGCTCCCTGACTCTACCTAGTGCTAATTTGCATCGTTGTGGGTCTCAGGTTCGGGTCTTGATAACAGTCGGAGAATGTTGGAACGCTTCAAACTACAGAGTGGAATAAATTTCACCAAAAAAAAAAGCAAAAAAAAAAAAATAAAAACTTGCGTTCAAATAGAAAATGAAATAAAAATAAAAAACAAAAACAAAAACAAAATGCGATCGTCTGATCGCCGTCAACAACAAAAAAGCAAAAAAGCAACAACTACAATAAGAATATAAACAATATAAATGTTCGCATCGGAATTGCTAATTTGCTATTGAGTTTTGGGTTGTGGTACGTTCAGTTTTTTATATATATATATATTTTTGTTATTGTTGTGTAGCTTCTTGGGTCTGGGTCTGGGCCGAGGGCTTGAGGGCTCGAGACCGGAGTGCACCTCGAACATATATTGTCAAGTTCCTGGTATAACGCGGTTGCCCCTTTTCGATTTTTTTGATTTTTCTGCGACATTTTTGACATGCGGATGTGCCATGTTAACGATGTATCCACAACTTAAAGATACATTTGGATTTTGTGTTGCCAAAATTAGGCTTGACACAGCTGCAAACAGTTTCAGCAATTGCTGAAATCCTTTTGCCATTTACAATAAATTGAATTTGACCAATGCTGTTGCGGTCAAGCTACACCCTACTCTCTACTCTCTCTGTTTGGCCACCCCTACTGGCAATCAAAGTTGCCAACCGAGCAACCTGACCAACCAACCGAAATGCTTGAAAACCGCAGGAAATTCGTCGAATTTGCCATGCGGTAAACTCTGTTGGCTTAGCCCAGGCAAAAAGGATGCACAAGTAGCAAGAGGTCCTTGCTGCAGGCCATTGTCTTCATTGTCCTTGTGTGTGTGTGTAGAGTGCATACCGAGTGCGTTGGCGTATGCATAATTGATGCCAATGTTTGCGGCAGGACTCGTAGCTTAGAATCCAGAGCCGTTTCTCATAATTGAGTCGAATACTGCCTGCCCCTCAGCCCCTCCCCACTGCAATCAAAACCAACCAAAGTCCTTAGGAATAAAAAAAAAGCTTCGAAAACCGAGTAAAGGAAGCAAAATTGACAGGCTACAACAAAAAGTGCAAAGTTCATTTGGCAAAACTGAGATTTTTGTTTTTTTTTTGTTGCATGGCAAATACAATTAAATGCAGTTTCTGAGCTCGAAAACCGCAATTTTTAATTATTTACCAACAGAAATAATGTAAATAGAAATAGTGTTTGAATCTAAACTAAGAGATATACACTGCACAAAATCATACAAAAATTATTAAAGAAAAATTAAAACTTATCTCAGAAAACTACATTTTCAAGCATAAGATTTAGGGAAATTTTAAAAATTTATTATTTTAAATTTAGCGCTTTTAATGTTTCAATTTATTTTAAAAATTATAATTTTTATTGACCATTTTATTGTTCTAAAATTCCATTGATAAACTAACTAGGCATTGGTTTATTAAAAACTTGGATAAAATGGTTTATCTGCAATAAAATGAAAGACTATATAAAAATAATAATTTCACAGCTAAAATATATCTAAAAATTTAACAAAAAAAAAAATAATAAATTTATTTAGCAACAAAATTTTGTAAGAAGTAATTAAAGAAAATTTATTAAAATTTTCCATTAAAGCGGAGATAGAATTAAAAATGTATGATAATAAAAAAAAAGGGTTGCACAAAAAAAAAATTAAAAAATAATAATCAATTTTAGATATCCCAGGCTTGGCGTCAGAACAATTAAAATGTTTAATGAATGATTTTTTTTTTTATCTTAACTTTAACTTCATTTACATCTGCCCATGGGACATTTAATTAAATTTTATGGAAATAATAATAATAATGAATCATAATAAAAAAGAATAATAATAATAATAACGATTATGTTTGAATGAAAAACGGAAATAAAAACAGACTCGATTTCTATATTTTCTATTTCTACTTTTTTTCCAAAAAAAAAGACGTATCAAATGCAGAATTATTTTCATCAAATAAAACACCTCCATAGCTAAAAACTAATAAATAATAAAAAATATATACATGTTATATTTAGCTTATAAAATATTCTTTTATTAAAAAAGCTTTTTTTTTTGCGCAGAATATTTACAGTCTGATTTGTCTGATTTTTTATTGACAACTAATTCCCATTTATATCTTTACAATGGCGCCAACGAGACACACAAATAAATCATAAAAAAAAAACGCAACAGCCCGTAGAATTGTACAATGTACAATATATATATTTTTTATGAGGCACAACCGTTACCTGGTTTTGGTTTAAATTCACCTTCCCTTGACCAGACACACACACAACACACACACACTCTACTATACCCGGTAGGGCAATAAATTAATCAAAACTAACTCAAGTGCGACTTCAATTTTTCCAAAACGAAGTGAGTACATATAAACAGTTTTTCTTTGGAAATTTTGCAGCTCACACCTACGCGTGTTTACAGGCCAAAAGAGAGATCTGTAAATGATTTGTTTGACAACAAATACAGTGGGACATATACGATTCGATTTTGGCCTTTCGCAGAAGAAGGTATAGCCCCTAGTCTGGTACCTCTCTCTACCTCTATCATTGCAACTGATCATCGAGCAACAAAAAAAAACATTGTGGAAATTGCAGTCCAAGATTATCAACATTGTCGTTTCGTCCTCGTCGTCGTCATCATCACCAGACGTCGCGCCAGACATTGCCCAGTCTTTGCCCAGGCATCGCCTGTGTGGCCAGCTCGAGTGGGCATCATTAACCTTTTAAATGCTAACAACAATAACAGACAGTAGGAATATTGCAATAGGTAGGGTTACGACTGTTGTATACTCTATAAAGGGTTTAATAGCTAGTCAACAGATATATATGGAGCGTGTGAAATCGGAAAATTTAATTATTTTAATTTTTAATAAGTTCTCATATTAAATGAAGTAATTTTATTATTTGGAGTTTAGGTTTTTACTTTATCTGATTTTATTGCATTAATTAGAGTATATACGAACTGGAAAGCAATGCTAAGACTTTGAATTAATTATTTAATTTATTAAATAATTTAAATATGTTTTATTCAGCGCTAAATCCATACATGCTAAAATAACAAAATAAAAACCACACAAATAAAACGATAAAAATACAAAATTGCTAAGACTATCGATAGTTTGGATGGTATTATTTCTAAAACAATTTTGTTTTAATTTCAACTACTTTTCTTGACTAAAGTTTGCTTTTGAAATAGATATAGAAAGAAATTGGTCGATGGTTTTGTTTTTATGGTACTTCATTTGACTATTTTCCATTATCTATATATATAAAACTGTTCAACCTGACTGACTGACTGACTGATTGGCGACTCACCGCCAGGCCAAACGGTAGAGGCTAGAAACCTGAAATTTGTGACAATAGCTTTCTATTATATCGTATGTTCGCAGACTGGAAAAATTTAATTAAAAATATTTCAGGAAGTGGGTAAAAAATTCACTAGAAAATTATATATGAAAATCTGGATCATTCAGGTGGCGCAGCAGGCTACAATAATTGTAACATTGTAGAATATAATAAGTTTGTTTTTTTTAATCCTATTTTTTTTTTTTGAGAGCGGAAGCAGCAAGTTAAAAGCACGCCTATATGATCTAGTAGTTTATAAAATTTAAAATTTCAAATTATGATATTTATATACATTTATGTATTTTTGAAAGAATCCAAACTATACAGTTCAAATTATGACAATCAGCTTTAATAAATAAATATAAATCAAATATGCTAGCTTTGACTTCAATCGAACATACCCCTTACAATATAGAGTATAAAAACGTTAAAGAAGGGGCAACGTGTTTAGACCTCTGCAAATGTCAAACGTCATGGCACTTATTGATGTTTGTTCGATGCCCAGAACTCATTCCATTCCTTTCCTTTTCCGATCTTATTAGGCAGTCATATATAGCGTATATATATAAAACTATGTTTATACAAAAGGGGTTTACACAAAAGGACACCAGTAGAAAAAGGGCGACACACGCGCACACCAATTATCACCCACCCCCAAGCCTAGAATACCCGTCTCGTCTTGGACTACGCGGCATAAAGCCAAATGTCATCGTTGACAGGCAAGTCATTGCTCAATGAGGAGGAGGAGGAGGAGAGCCCTCAGAATACTCGAATTGAAGTTGGAGTTGGGCTCAATGTTAATGAATAGGCAAAACAATAAAAATGGAAGACCATGTAATTTCAACAAAACGTTCTTACGTATTCCTTTCCGATCAGATTATAGGAAGCTACTGCCGGTCATAGTAGGGCTGATCAAATGACAAGCATTTGAGAATGTACTTATAATATATTGATATGCAATTCTGTGGCAGGGGCATCTAATTAATTGACATGCGCCGGGGATTGGAGCTGAGATGCAAGATATAACATATAGAAATTCACGTTACATTTAAATGCTAGGAATAGTTAATCCAAATTTCAGCTTAGTTAAGCATTCATTAGTTTTTGAGATAAAAACACACTTAATGTTAATTGAGAATAAATTTTGTTTTTTTATAATAAATTTCTTTTATTTGAATTTAACTGCTTTTTACTGCTTGCAAACTGCCTACCTTTATGTGTGCAATAAGCAGTTTATTTTCGAACTAAGCTGCTTGCGTTAACTGCTTACTTTCGAACTTGTTGTATTAACTGCTTACTTTGGTTCGTGTCTTGCAACTTCACCAATTTTCACCAATACACGAATTCACCACTTCGTTAGCAATGTCACAAGCCAAAAAGAGTCTTCGATAAATTTGAATAGAAAATATTTTAGTTCGGTTAACAACATAAGTGTTCCCACAATCTATTGTGAACACTTATGAAATTAAAAAGAAATTCCAAAGGTTAAGTTCCATGAACCACAATGAACAAACGCGACAAGGTTAATACGACTTAGTAATTAATGTTGATGAAAAGCAAATATACTATAATTTATATATAAATGGGTTTGCTTTGATAAAATCATAACAGATGGACTATACAACAGGTGTATGATTAAAGAGGTATTTACAAAAATATTGTGTATTTGGGGTCGACAAATAAATTTTGAAGGTTAGAAAAATATTTAGTTTGAGAAGTTTAACTAGATAAGACCAAGTTCTTTTATTAGAAAAAATTCAAAATAAATGTACAAGCGCCCAAAATAATCAGCCTAATTTTTCTAATAGTTAAAACTTAGATTTATTATAAATAATATTATTTAAAAAAAAAAAGGAACAAAAATTCGTAAATTTCTCAAAAAATTCTCGAAACTGTATAGCTGTGTTATAAATTAACAAATGTATACCAATATAAATATTTATATTACATAAATAAATATTTATTTAATGATCTTTAATAAAAAAAAAAAAACATTTTCATTTATAAACACTTGAACAGGCATTAAGCAACATTTAACAAAATGTTTTTTGTTTTAGTATAGAAAATCATAATTATAATTAATTTTTCGCACCTTAAACTGTCCATAAAAGATCTATTTAATTGCATTATTGTTAAGTTCAACCTTTAACAACATCTTTAATGAACCCCAGACCACACAAGGCAACAGTTTGACAATGCAACAATGCCGACAATAAATTCCCATGGCAACGTAGAAAATTCCGCAGTTGTTGTTTATTTTGGATACGACGCAGTCAGTCAAACATAATATACAAATTGCAGAAAAACACAACAATTTGATGAAATATTTTAATAAAATCTAACAAACAAAAATAAAAAAGTGCTCTAACGAAATAAAAAGCAAAGAAAATGCCTTGTAAAATGTGTCAGTTTCTAAAAATTTTATACACTTTAATTTAGCTGCATAACAAGCTATATAAAAATATATAAATTTAATAAATAAATAAGATACAACAACAACAATATGCCAACGATTCCCAAACGTCCGCCCATGGGCAGTAAAGGCACGGGCATGGATTTTCTAAGCACGGGAATAACACGCACCGAGGTCACAGAGATGCAACTCAAATGGCAGGATAAACCGTGTCCGGCACCGCCCTGCAAACAGGCCTTCTGGTGGGCCAGTCAGCCAAAGCCTATTAAAATCAAAGGTTGTCCCAAGTAAGTTTACACTGATTTATTTAGAAATGTGATGTGGGAGGAAGGCCGCCCTCTATATAACCCCCCTTAAGAGGTCAATGAATTCAATGACCGGCTTGCCGGTTAGTTGACCATAAGGTATACAGAAATCGAAAGTTGTGGCTTGAAGAAAACTCATAAATTGCGTAAATAAATTATTAAACCTCAACCCAAAAGGCTGTAAGTACTATAGTATGGCCAGATAGTCACCTAAAACACGAGAACTTTCGTGTATTGAATAGGAAACAATGAGGTTGTAGGTGAAGCCAAGATATATATATATCCTATAGGCCTCCTTTATATATAGTATACTCGTAAGTAAAAGGTTATTGTGTACTTAAAATTGAAATTGACGCAGTTTGTCGACATGAATGTCGTTAAATGCAAAAATAGATAACTTAATGTTGCGATAATGGTCAATGGCACATTGGGTCATATTAAGGTCATTTAAATGATATATATGTGCGTAAATTGGGTGAGAAAGTAATAGTTTATAATATAGCACAGAATGTGAGAAAGTGTGATAATTTATTGTGGTCAAGTTTTCAATTTTTTATGCGTAATAAATATTTTATTTTTAATAAATAAATAAAGAACTTGAGCTAGTCTTTGAATGCAGTTCGAGCTATAGAACTTATGAGTCAGGGATATTATAAATTATTTAATAGCTATAGATAGCTTTAAATTTTTGTAGGATTTTAATAAAAAATAAGAAAATTAGGGCATTTAAGAGCCCTTCTCAAAATTGAATGGAAGTAATTATATAAAAAAGCTGTGTCTCAGTGCCTAACCAAAGAAATTAATAACTAATAATAATAAATAAAAACAAATACTGTATTATCTTTACCAATCGACCAATAAATAAATGAATGTATGAGCTGTATAACCGCGAAGTGCGACTTTCTCAACGATTATCACAATTTAATATAAGTGTTTAAATATCTTAAAATTGTGAGAATCTGAGGAAGTCGCACATCGCGGGGACACAGCTCATAAATGTTTGAATAAAAATATCTGATTGTCTAAATTAAGTGTTGATTACAAAGAACACAAAGTTTTATACGCTCTTTTTTACTAATGTGTTTGACAAAAAAACTTGTATTAATTATATTGTTTCAATTAAACGAAATAACTTTAAATTGAGCCAATTTTTATGCAGAAAATTTTACTTGTCCAAGTTTTTCTTCAAGTATAAATACTATATTTAATGTAGACAACATATACTTAAGTAAACAGATTATTATTAGTTATAATGTCTGCTATTTGGACTTGTTGACTTAAGATAATCTAACAGATTATCCTTGAAGATAACATTTCTTAGACCTGTGCAATAGCCACACCTTTCTCGTGTGTGACACAGCGACAATTTCTAAGAAATCTACATAGCTATTTTGCTATTAATTCCCGCTTATCAGCGGCACACGTCAACCTAAGCAAAAGGTAAAGGGCGGAACTTACAATTGACCTTGGGACATTAACATGGCCAGTGGGATTCCGAGTAGGTGCCACCCAAAACCACATACTATATTCAATGTCAACCACCTTAGCAAATGCGTGAAGTCATCTCAGTTTAGGGTGGGGACTTATCCACAGGAAATGCGGCACTTGACACAACCACCTACATGCTTTGGCTTTTGCCAATTTCAAGGACAAAAGTTGCCACAAATAAAAGGAGAGAAGGAGACAAGCCAGGAAACACATTTAATTGGAAACACAAACCAAATGTGAACAAAGGCAGCAGCAGCAATAGGAATTGGAATTGGAATACATAATGCGGCATGCAAAAGACTTTCGGAATAACATCGCGGATTTGGCGGCAATTCAATTGTGCGACAACAGTCAACAAGGGCAGTTAATTGTTGGCTTGGGAATGGGACTGGGACTGGGTGTGGGTTGTCCCGTTTGGTTTGAAGGTAAACCATGCCAGCCAGAGCCACACACAGCTGTTTTGGCTGGACGATTGACCAGCTTGGGCCGAGTTATAAAACGAATGCCGAGTCCTGCGGTCATTTGGCGTTCGCCAGTCGAACAGTGCGGTGTACAGCGCGTGCTCCTTTGCCGTCCGTCCCAGCAACAGGACAAAGGGGCATACAAAAACATAAAAACCTAAAAAAAAAAAAACAATATTGATTAACTTAAGTTCGAGTGTGCGATTGTGTGTGTGTTTCTTTTGTGGGCTATTTATAAGCCTTAAGCTGGCAATGAGCGGCGTCAAGTGTGTGTAATTTAAAGTAGCGTTCCACACAAGGATCATGCCAGAGACGAGCAGCAGCAGCACCGAGCAGCACATAAATCCAGAACACTTCCCAAACAATAGACCAGAAGAGCAACAGCAACAGCAACGTGCACAGAATTTCTCCTTCTCCAGCAGCTATCCCTATGCACCAGGACGCAACAACAACAGCAACAACAACTACAATCAACAAGGCTACAACGTGCAACGCTATCAAAGTCCTTACAATTTCCAACACGTGGTGACCAACGCCTTCTCTGTGCTGCATAATTCCGTGGATCTAGACTACGAGCATAGTCCACTTAATAGTAAACCCAATCAGGCTATAGTCCGTCCAATAATACGTGAACAATTGGCGGAAAATGTAGAGGAACGTGCGGCAGCTGGCGCCACATCCTTGAATCCACCATTGACCACACGCTCATTTTTCTCGCGCAGCACACAGGAGGTACGCAGCTTTGCCGATGAGCTGAGCCAGAAATTGCGTTTCCTGGCGCCGGACGAGAATTACGGCGGCGCCGGACGTGCTGGCAGTGGTCTAAGCAATAGCAGTAACAACAACAACAACATCTGGCTAAGCGGACAGCAAATGGAACGACCACGCTTTGAGACCACTGTGCCCACGGGCATCTTTCTACCGCCGCCGCATGAATTGCAATTGTTGCCCGCATCGATGTTGCGACGCCATGTCTATGCCTATAGCTCCTATCCGATGATTCTGCATAGCTACTACAATGCCAACAATAATAATAATAGTAAAGATAACAATTACAACCAGAACAAGGACGTACGCTCAATGCCGCCGGCGTCCATTAATGACAAGGATAATAAAGCAAACACACGACAGAATGGTGTGCGTGCCACAGCCGCTGTGGCAGCAGCAACGGCTGCCGCTGTTGCAACTACTGCTGCAACTGTGTCCTCCTCCAAACCAGATCTAGCCGGTGGACTGCACATAACCAAGGCACAGTTTCAACAGCAATTGCAGCAGCGACGCAATGGTGGCGATAAAAGGTATTCCATGTCTAGCAAACCCTTGCCAAAAGTGGGCCAAAAGCACCACAAAAAAATATATATATATATTACCATATATATACCCTAAGGTGGAGTGTTAGATTGAGTTTTCTTATGGTGGTTATTTATCGATTGCGACTGCTACTTTCTACTTCTCTAACATTTCAATTGGAAATGCTTTTCAATTCGCTTGGAATTTTTAAGTACAAATGTTGATTAATTTATTTAGCACATTCGTTAGTCAAATGAGTTTTTAGTGCCCCCTTTAAAAAACCCCAACGGACCACATCGCAATATGTCATGCAAAGTGCCTATATTTTCCTTGCTTTCCTTGTGCTTTCTCTTTAATAATTTAAATCAAGATTTCTTTGCAGCTATAAAAGCAAAAAAAAAACAACAAAAAATAGTCGGAAATTTACCTTAAATGACATAAATAAAATAAAAATAAAAAAAAATAACAATAAAATAGTGTAGTAAGTGAAGTAAGGCAGCAGAACATTCTACATATGGCTGTCCATTTCTGACATGAGAATATATATACATATATATGTAAATACAAATATTTCGGTAGCAAAGTGCCGGAAAATTTATTTGTATATGCCATGTTTTGTTGCTGCTCATTTATATAGTATACACAATTGAATTGAAGCTATTTTTTTTTGTAAATGAACGCAATATTAGTTAGGTTTTGGTATGATATATAGTTGGAATAAATAAACTACACAGCCATATGTACACATACGCATTTAAGCGACACGAGAATGCCATTAGAAGTATAATATATATCAAAACCTTCTTTCGAAAATACATCTCATATAGTCGGAGAATAATGGTATAAAATTGAATATCATATTAATATAATTTTAATAGTCTTATTATGTGTTCGCAAGAGTATAAATTAATAACTAGTCATTAATTTATGTCTTACGTTTACATATTTTGTCCTTCAATTTTAATTTTTTTGTTGTGTTGTAAACACACTATTTTTAGTCTTGATATTAAATGTTTAATATTTATTATTCTTTTATACCTAAATTTATATATATTTTGAAAAAAAAAAAAAAAATATGCCTTTAACTATGTATTTTATTTTTATTTGAGTGAGAAATAAGTAAACAAAAACAATCAACTATTTATTTCATTTTTACTTGATAATTATTTTTTTTTATTTATTTCTCACTTAATTGCAAAATTTTTAAATCTTTTCCGAAAATCTCTATCCTTTTCCACATTTTATTAAATTTTTAAAAGATTATTTTAGTACTGTCTTTTGAAAAATTCTCAAGCTATATTAAAGCATACTTTTTAAAAACTTGAAAAACAAATTCTATAATGAGTATTCTAAAGTTTTTTATTTATATTTCCTTTATCAAACTACTTTTCGTTTTTATCCCGCTAATCTGACTGAATATTTATATATTATATTTCCCATATCAAACTACTTTTCGTCCATATCTCTATAATCTACCTGAATATTTATATATTATATTTCCTATAACAAACTACTTTCCGTTTATAACTCTAAATTCTAACTGAATATTTATATATATTATATTTCCTATACCAAACTACTTTACGTTTATAACTCTAAATTCTACCTGAATATTTATTTATATTATATTTCCTATATTAAACCACTTTCCGTTTATATCCCGATAATCTGCCTGAATATTTATATATATTAGATTTCCTATATCAAACTACTTTCCTGTCATATCTCTATAATCTACCTGAATATATATATATTATATTTCCTATATCAAACTACTTTCCTGTCATATCTCTATAATCTACCTAAATATATATATTATATTTCCTATATCTCTAAATTCTACCTGAATATCAACCAACTTTAATTTAACTTATGACCACTCTGTAGTTTATCAATAGAATAGAATAGGCAGAAACATTTCATATGCCATCTAAAACTTTTGCCCTAGAGCGTTACTCGCATTTGAGTCGTCATTTTGGTTGATTGCTTTGTACTTCAGCAGAGGACCCAGACCCAGAGAGCCGGGCGGAACCATTTCACACATATGTATGAATACCAGACATTTGGGGCCGCCGCTGCAGCCGCTGCTGGCTTGGCTGCTTTTGGCTGGGAACTTCAATGTGACTTCCTGTTTGTGGGCCAGTTTTGTTGTGGAGCCAACAAACTGAAAAATTTGCATAGGTCACGAGTTCAGGTTCCAAGCAAGCAGTGGCCCAATGGAGTGCAATGTCTGACAATGTTATATGTATATTCTTATGTACCTAGAACCTTTTCTATTCCTTATTCCTTGTACATATTTGAAATTAGCAAGTCATAAATAACTGACCAACAGTCCAGGGGCAACTGTCGGGTTCTGCTTTAAGCTTTAAATCTTTTTTTTTTTATAAACTATGTGGCGCCCATATACCCATTGACCCAAAAGTGTAGTGAACTTACCGGAAATTGATTTGAATCGGAGATGACTTGACAAGCGAGGGGGTGAGCGCTGGGCGGTAGGCGGACAGGCGTGATGCACAATGCACAAATTAGATTTTTATCGCCTTGAGAGTCTCAGCAACAGATTTGGGTCTTAAACGACAAGCCCATAAAACTGCGGGTTTGTTGAACTGGGTCGAGGTTTACTAATTGCTGGCTTCCATTTGAAATTCCATTGCAGGCCTGTTGTGCCACCGCCAGAGCCATACATGAACATGATGTACGACCGTCGCGTCATAAAGGGCAGCAACTTTGGCACTCCCGCAATGATTGTAAGTTGTGTTGTGTGATGTTGCGGTGAACCCTGACCCATGATTAATTGCTATTTTATGCATCTAGGCGGAGGTGGATCCGTTTGACAAGGCCGCAGAAATTAAGCGTCGCAATATGTTGCGCAAACGTTCGATGCAGTGCCGCAATCAGCGTAATGTACTGGGCACACCGCCGCCAGTCAAGGGTCGCAAACACGAGAATATACAGACCGAGAAATATTTGGAGAAATTGGTGCAGCGTCCTCCGGAATTCTCGGTGGATACACAAACAGATTTATTCCTGGAGAAGCCATCAATACCGCCTTACATCCCTGCCAAGGTGGGCGTTGATGTGGGCACCGAAATTGGCGATGGCGAGCTGTTCCACTTTGATGCCGAAGCTCAGCCCATTATTGATGTCCTGGTGGATGCCTGCATTGAGCAGAACATGCTGGAGGTGGCGCACGAAATGGAACTGAACGCGCTCCGCCGCAAACAGGAAGAGTATGTATACAAAAGATGTTTAAAGATCTAAAATTCTAATTGTTTTTATTACCTTGTGCAGATTCCTGGCTCAACGCGAGGTAGAGCTGGCCGAGTTACGGCGTTTGGAAGCCGAGGAGCTGCGTTTGCAGGCTGAGAAGGAACGACGCCTTCGGCAGGATGCCATTTCCAAGGAGCTGGACACGGAGATGCAGAAGAGCGTGACAGCAGCTAAGCTGCTGCAAGGACACATTGCCAGCCTGGTGCCCGAGGTGCTAGAAAACATTGAGCCTGCCAGCGATGCGGTTAAGAAGGAGCAGCTTATGAAGAATGTATGCCCCTGGCTATCTGCTGAGGTTGCTCAGGAAGTGGGCCACATTGTTGACTCTCGCGAGATTCTAACGGCCATCATAATGGAGATTATCAAACAGCGCGCTACAGCCTACATGGGCTACAAAGAAGGTGAAACTGAGCCATCTGTCTCAGATGTGGGCCCATGCGAGGAGGAGGGCTGCACGATCGATGATATGGAGGCGTGCCCATGCGAAACAGAAACAGAAATGTCCGAATGCCCAGAGCCGCCGCCAACGCCGCCGCATTTGTAAAATGGCATGGAGGCAGCAGTATGATTAATAAAATGAGATATAATTTGGTTAAGTTAAGTTTTCAGTTAAAGGAGCACCGATCTACCGGTCCCGTTATGTGCTGCGCATTGTATGTACTTACAAATCCAAAGTGTCGCTTTGTTGTTGTGTTTGGCAACAAGCGAGAACTCCACGGCCGCTGGTTGCCACACACAATTACATTGACGCCAAAATCGTTGCATCAAAAAGTCAAATATTGTTAAAGTTTTATGTTTTATCGCGAATATTCCACAAATAAAATGATCGTAAAAGTGAAAAAAAGCACCGTTGTACGAATAGAACCGTTATATGAGAAAATTCAGTATATTTTTGCGATGGCGTCTTTTCTTCTACGGTATTTTAGTATATTTCAAAGGGATTTTTATTGTTGGTATTTTTATATAGTAAAAAATGCAAGTAAAGTATAAATATTCGATATTTAAGCTATTTTCCATTTGTAATTTGTAAATTTATAATTTATATACTTTGAAAAAGCTGTTAAGCAGGCACAATTTCATTGTGCGTTGCTTTTGCCAAGATACAGCTTTTTGGTATTTAAGTCTACGCTGCATACAGTCACACTGAACAGCCCAAACAATAAGCATGTCCAAAATATTTACACCTACAAATCAAATACGCCTCACAAATGTGGCAATTGTGCGTCTTAAGAAAGCGGGCAAGCGTTTCGAGATTGCATGCTATAAGAATAAGGTGTTGTCCTGGCGCAACAACAGGTGAGCACAACAAGGCACGTGCAGACAAACTCAACCAATCAAAATTTTTCCCACAGCGAAAAGGACATCGATGAGGTGCTGCAAACACACACAATCTTTACCAATGTGTCCAAGGGTCAAGCAGCCAAAAAGGATGAGTTGCAAAAGGCATTTGGTGCCAAGGACGAAACTGAAATTTGCAAAGAAATCCTAAGCAAAGGAGAGCTGCAAGTCTCAGAAAAAGAGCGTCAGAGCGTCCTGGACACGCAATTGAACAGTATAGTGAATAGCGTTGCAGCGCTTTGTGTGAATCCTGAAACACGCCGTCCTTATTCAGCCTCCATCATTGAGAAATCACTCAAAGATGCACACTTCTCGGTAAAGATGAACAAAAACACCAAACAGAACACATTAGAGGCCATCAAAATGCTGCGCGAGCATATGCCTATTGAGCGTTCGAGAATGAAGCTGCGCGTGAGCTTTGCCGGCAAAGAAGGCGGTGGCAAGTTAAAGGATTCGGTTATTAAGCTAGCCAATACCGTCGAGC
This sequence comes from Hirtodrosophila alboralis, assembly GCA_035043045.1. Taxonomy (NCBI): domain Eukaryota; kingdom Metazoa; phylum Arthropoda; class Insecta; order Diptera; family Drosophilidae; genus Hirtodrosophila; species Hirtodrosophila alboralis. The sequence continues at coordinate 798,099 of JAWNNH010000369.1, forward strand.
ACGAGGAATGGGAGGAATCAACGCTGCATTTAACCCTACTCATTGATCCCGGTCAATATCGTGTCATTGACGAACTGGTGCGCAACGAAACCAAGGGCAAGGGTCTATTAGAACTGCTGGAACTCAAGGAAGTAGTCGAGAGCGACGAGGTTTTCTAGCCGCAAAGCGTGCTAAACAATAATATTATTTTTATATGAATAACTTATAAATTGTTTATATATTTTAACAATATTGTGAATGCATAATAATTAAATAATGGAACATGCCAAGGTGCTGCTTCATTTGCGCTTCTTTAGATTCTCAAAACGACGTGACAGCTCATCAAAATCAATCTCATCATCATCACGCTTGCCGCTACCAGCGCCGGGCACATCCGGCAAATCGCTGGGCACATTGGGCAGCGATGGTAGATCCAGGGCTGGCGGTGCGCTAGGCAGTTCCGGTCCACCAGGCGGCAGTTTGGAACGTGGCTGCGGTTTCGGTTTATTGGCATTCTGCAGCGAGAAATTAAATTATTAATACAAAAATATTACTAAACAATTTTAATGTCTGCGTTAATGGTCAAGTACAAGTCGCTGACCTGCAGATTAACAGGATTAATCGAGGAGTAACGTGGCGGCGGATCATTGTGCGGTTTGGGGCGCTGTTAGGCAAAACAAAAAAATCATAATAAAAAAAATCATAAATTGTTAACCAAAGTATATAGCATAGGCTATAGGACAGGGCGAACACATAAAGATGACACACAACGACCATGACTCATTATTGGAATTTCTATTTCTGAACTTACGGGCAAAGATTGTGACATCACAAAGAAACACAAGACAACAGAGAGACGTATTGGGTTACAGTGTATGGCGAGGAAAGAACAAAAAGCGAGTTAGTTTTGTACCTCATCTAATCATACTACATGGCTCAAACCTACCAAAATGTTCTCGTCCGGACTGCCCGAGCCATCTGGCTGCTCCGCGTTTTTATCAGTTTCATGCTGCATGCAAAAAGCTCAGACTACTTTTTTCAAAAAAACTAAATAAATACTTGCAACTTACATTTATAAAATTGGTGTTCAAATCCTTCTCTTCCGCGCATTTGCTCTGCGCTGGCGTTGGCTGATTTGGCGGTATATTATAGGCAAAAGGCGGCGGCGGTTGAGCAGCACCTGGTGCGGCACAAGCGCCTGCAGTACTGCCACCGCCACCACTACCACCAAAGGGTGGATAATTAAAAGGCTTGGTGCTGGGCGGCATTGGCATGTCTGGCAGCTGCGGCATGGCTGGATAACCAATGAAGCCCATATGAGGCGGAGCAGCTGCACCACCACCACCACTGAGATTATTACGATCTGATAAATCAATTAAATGATGCTGCGGCTGTTCGGGCTGTTTTTGCTCCTCTTGCATGACCTGTGGATCAGGCTCATATTCAATGTTGTAGTTCTTGGCAATCGCTATCAAATAGTTCTCGACCAGCAGCTTGGGTGGCGCCTGCAACGTCAACTTATGCATCAGCTTCTCCGACACATAATGCTCTCCGGTGGCAGTGCGTGAATGCTCCGCAAACTGTGGCCCATATTTGTGAACAAAGATATCTGAGATGACCTTCAGTTCGGCAATGTCACTCTGCAGACGTGGACACACCCAAACCAGACTGGACACTGGTTCGGCTATGCCAGCATCCAGCTCCTTCATTTGCTGTATAAGTCCAAAGCGTGCCAGCAACAGATCGCAATACATTTCAACCATTTCCATGGCTTCCACGAGATAATCCTCACTGTCAATGATTTGGTATTGAATTGGAGAAATTGGTTGTAAAAATAATGGCATTCCTACCGTATAATATGCTCTACGCGTATGCGTGCACGCTCCGTTTTGCCTGTGGAAAGATAATCGGCAATTTCCTTGCGAGATTTCTGTGTTAGCTCCGCCTTCTTCTTTTCCAGCAACTTGAGACGATTCTGCGCCAAGCGCAGATTTGTCTTGAGCTTATTATAATTGGGTCCGCTGGAGAACATCCTTTCACCTGTAGCTTCTAATTCTGTTTACTTATAAATTTTCTCTTTATTTATGGATGAATCACTGATCGGGTTAAAACAAACTGCGTTGTGACGTCACGAGCTGGCGCTGCCAACTTTTGCTCTACAAAATATATTAAATTTGGGCATGCAGTCATTTGTTATGTTTAGATTAATCTGATGACAATCAGATATGGGTCATATATATATCTCCCATTTATACCTATCCCATTTTTATTTGATTTTATTTATATACAAATTTAAATATAATAATTGTATATGAAAATATTTCTTGTAAAATTGAATTACCTACGAAAAAATAGGATAATAACAAGTAAACAAGCTAAGTGAAAAAAAATCTCCAAAATGAACATATTATTTAATATTTTAAATTATATTTGTGTGTAAATATATAAATACACAATTACTAATTTTTGTGCATATAAAAAGAATAACTAAAAAATTTATATAATTATCTGCTTCTATAAATTAAACATTAAAATTAATCAGATAAATACATCCTACTACGCCTTAAAACAGAAAGTTTTAGACATTAGCTCTGCCAACCTGATAATGATAGTTTAGCACATATTTTCACCATAACTACTTCGTTGTGTGTTGTTGCTTCATCTTCCTCTTCAAAATAATTCGCAAGAGCTGCGCGCTCCTTTGGCGCTGCACAGAATAACGTTCAAACTGGCCACAAATCGAATTTAAATTAATAAAATTTCGCGTTTAAACCGACAATTGAACAATGTGGACAATGTGTATTATAAAGGCAAAAGTGTCGCGTACGCGAATTGTTAAGAATTATGTGAAAATTATGAAAACTCCAGTGATAAGTGGCTTGCAGTCATTTAGTGGTACCACAAAATGTACACAATGCCCTACATGCCAGATAGTGGTACCACTCGGCATTAGACGTAAACGCGCCAGAGGCAGACGCCGATGAAAGTGCAGAACAAAACGCAACGGTGAAAATGTTTGTAAACAGCTGTGACGGATCAAAACAGCCGCCAGATGGCGTCGTCAACATGGTCGCTTTTGTTGGCATTGCCAGCTACAATTAAACGCCATATTTGATTCTTCCTCGTCGCTTAGCTGTTTGTTAAAGAAAGCGAATTTTCCTACAAAACGCGAAACATATTTAAATGCAGCAGCATATTTTTTTGACTGAAAATAAAGCATGCAATGAAAATGATTTGAGTGTTACGTGTATAAAATTCTGTATGTGTGTGTGTTTTTAATCATTTAAGTTGTAAGGCAACAACAACAATTGGCCAAGGCCCAAAAAGGTATGTAAAGAAGACGGACGACGGATGATATGAAAAGGAAAATTGCGCTGCTGCTGCCTAACGGGGCAATGTGACGTCACAGAGAGAGACACATCACACACGCATGCACACACAACTCATGCTAATTGTATTTCATATTTTATAGCACAAGCCATGGAACAGTATATAGTGCATAGTGATGATATGGAAATGAAGCCAGTCTACTCGGACTTGCAAGTAGTGCAAGTGCCGCACGATGAGGTTGGCGTAAGTAGCAACATCAACCACGTGAATTTAGCAACTGCAACTAATTTTTATTTAATTTTTATTTTTGTGTTTACATAGTCTCTTGTGCTGCAAGACGATCAGCAGCTGGTATTCAATGATCAGCAGCAAGTTGTCTATCAGACTGCCGCACCCCCCGCACAATATCAGCAACCGCAGCCAACTGCCACTGCCAGTCATTATATTTTAGGCCCAGAGTTGCAGCAGCAACAACAGCAAGAGGTGCAGCAGCAGCAACAGCAGCAGCAACAACAACAGCAGCAGGTGGTCATGCATCATCAGCATCAACAAGTGCACTATCAGCAACAGCAGCAGCAGCAGGAAGTCCAGCAGCAGCAGCAACAATTGCATCTGGAACAACAGCAGCAGCAATATGTGCAACAGCAACAACAACAGCCCGCCATTCAGCATACACAACAAATCTATTATACATCAGATCAAGTGCTGCCGCCTAATGCTATTGTAACGCACGCTTCCATGCAGCAGTTGCAGCAGCAAAAGAAACAGCAACAAGTCCTGCAACAACAGCAACAACAACAGTATCAGCAACAGCAGCATCCCGCCTACCAAACAGCGCCATTAGTCCAGGCTTCACCACAGCAACAACAACAGCAGCAGCAACAGTTGCTGCAAAGTCCACAGCATCCGCAGCAAACGTTGCAGCTGCAAACAACGCCGCCACAGCAGCCGCAACAGCATCAACAAATTGTCTATCGAATGACAACAACGCCACAGCAGCAGCGTCAGTTGAGCGTAAGTAAATAAATAACTTAATTATATAAGAAATTGTGAGCAGAAGGCGCAAAAAAAAAAGAATCTATATTATTTATATTCTGATAGTAAAATTTAATTTCTGATTCTATACACAATTTTTTTGACACAAGAGCCTGTCTGTAACGATTGTGCTGCCAGTCGATAGTTTCGATAGCCCACATCGCGATAGTTTTTTTTTATTATTTTTTTTTGTTATCTTAACAATAATAATTAGGTTCACACTTTATCTTAGAAAGGAAGTTTTTGTGTTCTATATAGTTTTATAAAATAGCTTTAAAATATCAAGGGAAATGGATTAATTCTTCATACTTTCTCGTTACTTTTTCCTTTTTTATTATTGCAATTTATTTCATTTATTAGTTATAAAGAGAACTATGCATGCCTTTGGATTGTTTATTTATGATCCTTAAAATTTGTTCATATTCTATACATGCAGATGTTAAACAATACGCATGTGATTGTGCAACAACCGACGGGGCAGCAGGTTTTAATACAGGCGCCACAGCATCAGGAGCTGATAATGCGTCAGGCAACAGGCATTCCACAGCAGGGCATTAATATACATGCGTACAATAATCGGGTAGTTTACACCACCTCACCTCAGCAGCAGCAGCAACAGCAGCAGCATGTGTTGCAACAACATGTGCAGCAGCAGCATCAGCAGCAGCAACAGCAACAACTTCAGCTACAAACCCAAACCGCACATCTGGTGCAGACGCGTGTGGTGCCACAGCCCACAGGTAATGTTGTCTATCAGCAGGTGCAAATGCAAAAGGCGCCCATGCCACAACAGCAACAGCAGCAGCAGCAACAACAGCAGCAGCAGCAACAGGTACAGGTGCAGCAACCACAATTGGTAACTGCAACTGGTACACAATTGGTGCGTCAAGCATTTCGTGGCAAGTCGCCACGTGGCGGCGCTGTCATAGCCAGACATGCAACAACTAACACTGTGATTGCCACACGCCCCGCCCAGCTAACACCCACAATTGTACGTCATGTGCGACCCCGAGGCGTTGGCGTTGCAGGCATGCAGACAGTAACGGGCGGCATTGTGCGTAGCATGCGTCCTCAAGGTGTCATGCGACCGCAACGTACACAACTCTTGGTGCAGACAAACGCCGCAGGCGAAAGTCAAACGATGCAAATTGTGACACAACCCCAAATGGCAGCCAAACAAATAACAATAACAAATCTTGGACAGCCCACAGCGCCCGGCCAACAAATGCAGCCACGTCATATCTACCGGCATGTGGTAAGCGATGCACAGCAGCAGCAGCAGCAACAGCAGCAGCCGCATCAACAGATGCTGCTCATGCGGCAGCAGCCGATGCGCTATCGTGCTGCCACGCCAACAGCAGCGACAACAGCAGCAGCAGCAGCGGCGCCGCCTGTAGCCAGCAACAGCATGGGCCTGGATCTGGAGGAGCGCATACAGGCGGCGGTTGTGAAAAAGGAGCAGCAGCAGAAACCAGCCGGCAACATGCAGCAACAGCAAGTGGCACCAACAGGCGGCAGCACCACACTAACCACATACTATCATCAGCAAAATTCGGCAACCAACAGCAGCAGCGAAGAGGAGCAACAGCAGCCGCAACTGCAGCAGCAACAACAACAACAGCAACTGCAACAACAGCAGCAGCAACAGCCAGGCGTGCGCACGGCCAGCGGCGCCAGCATGAGCTTAGCGGAATATAAAAAGCGCCAGACAATGTCTAGTTCGCCAGCGCCAACAGCTGCGCCCATGCGGCAAGCTACCATAGGCGTGGTGCGTCCCATGCCCAAGCTAACGCAGTCAATGCCACAGCAACAGCAGCAGCAGCAACAACAGCAAGCCAGTGGTCCCACACGTATGCTACAACAGCCGCAACAGCAGCAACAGCAACGAGTTCTAACTGCCTCAGCGCCGCCAACAGCGCCTCCACCGCCACCAGCTCAAGTCTCCTCTGTGCAACAAACATCGCACAATAACTATGAGATTCACTCGCAACATGTGCTCAACAATCGAGCTGGACAACAAATTGCGGATCGGGATCGCAACAGCGCCAAAATGCTGGTCATACTTGCATCGGGCGAACAGCGTTTGATAACGTTTACCTTGCCCCGGGAATCGTGCACAGTACAGGATCTGCTGGAGCAGGTCAGTGTGCCATTTGATAATTCAACCACAATTAAATGTGTCGAGCATACGGGTGCCAATGTTGATTTTGTGGTCACCGTTGGATTTGCTGTTACCGAATCTGCCAGTGAGCTAATCTCGCGTGCCGAGGAGAGTTTGCAGATGACGCGACAGCAGGAAAATGCAGCTGCAGCGGCAGCCACAGCAGCTGCAACAGCAGGAACAACTACATCAGGAGCAGCAGCAGCAGCTACACCCGCCTACAATCAACAGTCGACAGCAGCAGCAGCTGCTGCAGCTGCAGAACAAATGAAACGAGATGCTGCAACTGCAGGCAATGCTTCCCCAGCAGCTGCTCCAACGGATGGACCCAAATTAATTGACGGCTTTTATGCTGTTTGCCAACTATGCGGCTTTACGGGCATGGATCATGCAAAATGCGAGCGTTGCAAGCGTGTCTTCCAGGAGCCGCCCAAGCGTAAATCCTATATAACCAAGTCTTCGAATGCTGCCTCAACAGCAGCAGCTGCAGCAGCGTCTGGTGACCCAACAACGGCGGCTGACAAGAAACGTGAATTGGCTCGTCTCAACAAACAATTGGGCAGTGGCGTTGCCACATATGCCCCAGGCACAACAGGCAATGTACGGGGCAGAGGCATGGCATTAAGAGGCGGACGAACGCGCAGCGGCCGACGCGCAGCCGAAGCGGAACCTGTGGTGCTGCTAAGCAGCGAGGATGAAGCTGAACAGGATGATTCCAATGGCGATGCAGGCAATGTAAGTATTAAGCTGGCAAATATCTTTAAATATTTAATAATTTTTTTAAATATGATTAATTTATTGCAGTTTGCCTCTAACAATGCCAAACGAAATTCCAATGGCAATATTAATCAATTGCCTGCCGCCTTTGCCTGTGACTCCATGCTGCCCGATGTGGACGAAGAGAAGCTATATAAAGGTAAGCTAAAGTCCTATACAATCTATTATTTACTAATCGATATCCATATAAATTATATTAATTTAAAGTGACTGTCAAAATTTATAGATATTGACAGTCACAGTGATAAAGCAAAAAAAATGTTATTAATGCTAATAGTATTAATATTTAATTTACATTTTTCTTATTTTTAATTCTATCATTAGCTAATTAATTATATATGTTTGTATCATTTGAAAGTCAATTATTTGCTCATTCCCATACATTGATTATTATTTATATGCATCCCTGTATTCATTTAAATAACTATATATTGGCTGTGCCGTAATTTGCTGTTGGCAATGTTGTCGTGTAGTTACCAAATGCGACGCTAGAGTGCGCTGCACGCCACGCCATTTTCCACGAAAGAGAGCATAAAAGAAGAAGCAAACCGTATAGCGAATAAACGAAGTTGCTAAATTGTGTTGCATTTTAACAATAGTTGCAGCAAATTCATTTGCCTTTTAATTCGATATTATTTAATGTTATAGTTGTATCATAGTTAAAGTTTTAAAAACAAGACAAAAATGGAAGGCGATGGTATGTAGTGAAAAGTAAAGTGTGTATAGAAAAATAGAAAAAAAAAATGTGACTGCCGCTCGCAAAGCGTGAATATGCAGGGGCAGCCGGACCACGTTTTAAACAATAAAAAAAAGAAGAAAAAAATAAAGAAAACACGAAAAAACAGTTTGTTTTAGTTTCAATTGTAGATTAAATACCACTACTAAGATAACTAAGCTAGGCTTATCTAAACAAAAAATTAAAAATAAGAACGAGGTTAAATAATATTCGGCGCTAGTGAACTTGAAATTATTTGTTTCTATTAGAGGAATAATCAATTGTATCAAGGCCATTTCGTTATTTAAATTTGATTTTAATAAACAAATATAATATACAAATTATTCAAATTGTATTTTTATCTACGCCTTTTGCAGAGTTTGTACGTGACGATGTTACAGATCAATCAGATACACCCGATGGGGAATCCTTTACCACCGAATTGACCTGCAAATGTTTGCGACTAATGCCCTATCGCTTTGAGATAACCGAACCGGTAAGTAAACGCAATTATTATTTATTAATTATATGTTTATTAATGTTATATTATTTCAATTATTAAATGCAGGTTACCTTTACCTCTAAGGGCGTGCGTATAGTTGGCGTATTGCCAGATAAGGATGAAAAGTTTGTGTTGCACATTCACAAGCATGAGGTGATTAAGGTTATTGCACACTTTACCAGCTATGAGCAGGCACAGCCGCTGGTTACCCTATATATGTTGAAAACATGCACACAATATGTAAAAACACAATTGCAGCTGCCCGAGGGTCCGCCCATTGAGCGTAAGTATTTATTTAAGATTTTAAAGTATGTTTTTCTTTAGATTGTATGCCAGGAAGAGTTAGAATTTATGGAACTACTTCTATATACCAAAGACATTGAATATGTTCCCCTTTTTATGGGTATTCAATACTCCTAACAAGGTTCCAATTATATCCTGTGGAGGGACCATAAAAAACGATTCGATTTATAATTTATATATATATTTAAGAGCTAAGCTTTTTATTATTTATAGATATATCAAACTTTATTTTTTCTTTTCTGTAACGAACATTTTCACATTTCTTCTTTTCTTCCCATTGCAGAATATGGCTTTAAGTGGCACGGCAGCTATAATTATCGTCGCTTAATATTGGTCTTTGATTCAATAAGTTTGCCGGCACGCGAAACTATTAAATCAATGTTTAGTTTTGTGGATGAAATCTCATCGCGTGATGCTGTTGAAATCTTTGAGCGTATTGCCGATTCGGATCGCAAGGCTGTGGACAAGCCAACACATTTATCACCGCGCCAATTGCGTCCCGATGAGCAAATCAGTCTGCTTATGTATCCACCCAAGGGCACTGGTGGTCTGTGCATTCGCATGGAGGATTATGTCTGCCTGACCAAGGAGTCATATCTGAATGATATCATTATTGATTTTTATTTGCTCTGGCTACGCAATACGCTCATACCGGAGGCATTGCGTGAACGTACGCATATTTTTAGCACATTCTTTTATAAACGGCTGACAACGCTGACGCGTCCAACGGATATGAAGCAGACGGCGGCACAGAAGCGTCATGCACGCGTCCAAAAGTGGACAAAACTGGTGGACATCTTTGATAAGGACTTTATTATAGTGCCTATTAATGAGCAATCGCATTGGTTCCTTGCGATCATTTGTTTTCCCTGCTTGAAGGGTCCCGTCACCTATGATACCAACCAGCCCGTGGAGCCGCAACAGCTGAAGCGTGCCCGTGGCAAGAAGGTCTCGCTGCAAATTGGCAACACAACAATAACACCATTATCTAAACGTGAATCAATTACGCTGCCCGCCATGCCCAGCGATATATGTCGCTTGGCGGATGACGAGAGCGAACGTGATGAGGCTGAGGGCGATGAGAGTGATATGGCCTCTGAGGATAGCGAAAACTCGAATCCACCTACCAGCAAAGAAGCTGCCACAGCAGCAGCGGCAGCAACAACAGCATCGACTCCGACAGCAGCAGCGTCAACTCCGACTCCCACCACAACGACGACTCCAGCCAGCTCTGGTCCCGCCCGTGTCTCTGCCAATGATGATGTGCCCGCTGTGAAGCAACCTTTGATATTAATCTTTGACTCATTGGCAGGCGCATCGCGCAGTCGCGTTGTGGCCACACTGCGAGATTATTTAACATGCGAGTACAAGATTAAGAAACCGGATGCGCAGGCGCACATATTCAACAAGGACAATATGCCGGGGCATTGTGTCAAGGTGCCACAACAGAATAACTTTACCGACTGCGGCCTCTATCTGCTGCAGTATGTGGAACAGTTCTTCAAGGAGCCCATCAAGGATTACCGCTTGCCCATTAAACAGCTAACAAATTGGTTTGATTTCCTAACTGTCACCAAGAAGCGTGAAGATATTGCCCAGCTCATACAGCAGCTTATGGATGAGAATAATACACAGCCGCGTTTAATATTGCCCGTCATTGAGTTTCCAACGCTCAATGGCCAGCTAGTCGAGTATCCGGAGGAGACGGAAAGTGCCGAGTTTGAGGAGGAAGAGGGACATGACGACGATGAGCATACAAGTGATGTGGTAAGTAAAAATCAATAAAGCAAGTCAGCAATTAAATTAAATTAAATTTTTCTTCTTTATATTGTAACAGCATGATGATGGTGCCACCACAGAAATGGAAGTGGATCCCACAGCGGAGGAGCTAATGCAATCCTCGCAGTCAACTACCAAGTCGTGTGCCTCTGCTGCCTCACCCATTGTGGCAACAAGCAGCACAACAACAACCAATGTGATTTCTGGTGCGCCAGCGCGTAGATTTGTTTTAAAGCGTCGTATACAAAATGGTGTTGCCTCCGTCTCCGCTGGCGCCTCTAACAGCAACAATCCCAGCAATGGTGCCGCTGACAACAACAATCAAATGGTGCCGCAGCTAATCAGCACACCACCAGGCAGCACCACCACCACCCTGATAACCAATCGAGTGGCCAGCGTTGGCAGTGGCAGCCTCAAAATACGTAAAATCGAACCGTAGCATATGGTTGGCGGCAACACAGCAGAGTCGGTTGCGTTAGAGATGCCACCGTTGCAACTGTTGCAGCTGCTGCGACCATTGTAAATAAATTAATATATGCAGGATGTTTAATATTAATTAATAACTAGAATTTAGTTTCAATAAAATCATAACATGAAAACTTATCATATATACATAAATATAATGAAGCGATTAAATGAGAAACTACATTATTTTAAAAGTAATTAAGGGTATTATGCTTTTGAATTTAGTTCGATTATAACACGACGACGGAGCACCCTGTACCCAGTTTGTGATATATAAATTAACAGTTTTCTTAAATAACTTCGCTGTTTATTATCCGATCGGAATAAAAAGTGCACCAATATTCAGACAGGGATCACCAAAAAAGAATCATGAGTTCAAAAGGGGAGTATAGAAAATTTAAATAAACTTAATGTGCGTATGGTATACAGGAACATATATACCCAATTTGATTTCCCTGGCTCTAATAATCTCCGAGATTTGTGTGTTCATATAGACGGAGATGGCTAGATCGAATTTTAAGTACTGATGCTGATAATGCTGATCTGAAATATATACTATTTATATGGCCGCAGATGTCTTCTTATGCCTATTTAAATTGGCACAATTTTATGATACCCTTTTATCCATTTTTAATTTGTACAGGGTATAAAAATATTGAAAGGCTCTTAGACAAATCCCATAAGAAATTTAAAATCAGTTTATAAGCTAATTTGAATTTTATGGATGCATTCAAACTATACTATCATATTAAGAATTTTATTTTGCTTTATAAACATCTTTCTCTAGGGTATTAACTATTCGGCATAACCAAAGTAAGCTTTTCCCTTGTTTGCATTTGTTGCAATATTGGGTAGGCTTTCCATTTCTAATGCCCCCCTGCCACCCTTGCCCAAGAACCAGTTTACGCTTGCCATGTAGTCAAGAATGGCTGCCATGTATATGCCCATAGACATGGCGTCGAATACATGGTGAGACTCCCGAAGACATTCCCAACCAAACTAAATCAATTAAGTGCAGTCTACAATTTGGTATTCTTATATTAATCCTATATCAATAATAAATATCAATTGTCAAAATTGTTAGCTTTTAAGTAAGAAAATCAAGTTTTCTTAGTGCGTGTAACCCGCGGCAGTTGCCATGTAGCTTTGCTTAAGCATACATGGCAAGCTACATGGCAAACACGCACGCACACATACATAAACACATGCAAATATACCCCGCATACGTCATGTATTGTTTTGCCTGAAAAGTTGGGTTATGTTAACAGCAGCAGCAACAGCTGCTGAGGGTCGAGGGCTGCAGACGAACGAATGACGCGAACAAAACAAATTGAACAAGTGCGCCCCCCACTCTTCGGTTCTTAAAGCGCGCTCTGTAAAATGTTTGTAAACTGATTGCCTTCAATTCGACATAATTTTTGTACTTGGAAACGTAGTTTAAACAAATATTTTAATTTGGATAAAAATTGTAAGTCGCCATTTTTATACTTCTGTTGCAATTTTTTATGCACATCCATTTACATTAATAACTCCTGTTGCACAAGGTGTTGTTCAGCGTGACCAACAGCGAATAGCATAGAAATATCTAAAATTTAATATACAGCTTACGAATAACTTTATGCTCGTTTTCTTTATAAGCATAAATAGCCTAATTGCCCATAAATTAAAACAACATACAAGGAATTTATTTTTAAATTTTTTTATTCATAATTTTTCCAAACGCTAGAGTTAAACTCTTATATTGCCATTTTATATTCGCATATTTGTATAAGATCATCCAGGCTCATATGGAAATGCATTCTCTTAGTTTTTAGCTCAGCTCTTTCCAGTGGTTTCCAGCGCCTTAACTGTAACGAAATAGAGCAAAGAACGAAACGAAAATAAAGTTCCTAATGCCGTCCGAATGTCGTTTACAGAAGTCGGACAGTATATTGGGTCTTTTGCTCCGCAATGGTGCTGAAGTTTTGGGAGGCAAAAAATTGCAGTTGAATGTCAATTTATTGATTATAATTTTTAATCGAAAAGCCAAAACGGCTTAAAAATATCACATAATCCAAATATCACATGCCCACGCTTTGGGTTTGAAATGTTTCTTGTATTTTTTTAACTGTCCAGCTATAAGTAAGTATTTATTTAAGGCTTTAAAGTAAGTTTGTCTTTAGATTGAATGTCAGAAAAAAAGTTAGCATTTATAGAACTTTTTTTTAAGTATATATTTAAGAGCCAAGCTTTTTAATTATTTATAGATAATTCAAATTCTATTTTTTTCTTTCTAAAACGAACATTTTCACATTTCTTCTTTTCTTCCCATTGCAGAATATGGCTTTAAGTGGCACGGCAGCTTTAATTATCGTCGCTTAATATTGGTCTTTGATTCTATAAGTTTACCCGCACGCGAAACTATTAAATCAATGTTTAGTTTTGTGGATGAAATCTCATCGCTTGATGCTGTTGAAATCTTTGAGCGTATTGCCGATTCGGATCGCAAGGCTGTGGACAAGCCAACACATTTATCACCGCGCCAATTGCGTCCCGATGAGCAAATCAGTCTGCTTATGTATCCACCCAAGGGCACAGGCGGTCTGTGCATTCGCATGGAGGATTATGTCTGCCTGACCAAAAAGTCATATCTGAATGATATCATTATTGATTTCTATTTGCTCTGGCTACGCAATACGCTCATACCGGAGGCATTGCGTGAACGTACGCATATTTTTAGCACATTCTTTTATAAACGGCTGACAACGCTGACTTGTCCAACGGATATGAAGCAAACGGCGGCACAGAAACATGCACGCGTCCAAAAGTGGACAAAACTGGTGGACATCTTTGATAAGGACTTTATTATAGTGCCTATTAATGAGCAATCGCATTGGTTCCTTGCGATCATTTGTTTTCCCTGCTTGAAGGGTCCCGTCACCTATGATACCAACCAGCCTGTGGAGCCGCAACAGCTGAAGCGTGCCCGTGGCAAGAAGGTCTCGCTGCAAATTGGCAACACAACAATTACACCATTATCTAAACGTGAATCAATTACGCTGCCCGCCATGCCCAGCGACATATGTCGCTTGGCTGATGACGAGAGCGAACGTGATGAGGCTGAGGGCGATGAGAGTGATATGGCCTCTGAGGATAGCGATAACTCGAATCCACCTACTAGCAAAGAAGCTGCCACAGCAGCAGCAGCAACAACAGCAGCGACTCCGACAGCAGCAGCGTCAGCTCCGACTCCCACCACAACGACGACTCCAGCCAGCTCTGGTCCCGCCCGTGTCTCTGCCAATGATGATGTGCCCGCTGTGAAGCAACCTTTGATATTAATCTTTGACTCATTGGCAGGCGCATCGCGCAGTCGCGTTGTGGCCACACTGCGAGATTATTTAACATGCGAGTACAAGATTAAGAAACCGGATGCGCAGGCGCACATATTCAACGAGGACAATATGCCGGGGCATTGTGTCAAGGTGCCACAACAGAATAACTTTACCGACTGCGGCCTCTATCTGCTGCAGTATGTGGAACAGTTCTTCAAGGAGCCCATCAAGGATTACCGCTTGCCCATTAAACAGCTAACAAATTGGTTTGATTTCCTAACTGTCACCAAGAAGCGTGAAGATATTGCCCAGCTCATACAGCAGCTTATGGATGAGAATAATACACAGCCGCGTTTAATATTGCCCGTCATTGAGTTTCCAACGCTCAATGGCCAGCTAGTCGAGTATCCGGAGGAGACGGAAAGTTGCCTCCGTCTTCGCTGGCGCCTCTAACAGCAACAATCCCAGCAATGGTGCCGCTGACAACAACAATCAAATGGTGCCGCAGCTAATCAGCACACCACCAGGCAGCACCACCACCACCCTGATAACCAATCGAGTGGCCAGCGTTGGCAGTGGCAGCCTCAAAATACGTAAAATCGAACCGTAGCATATGGTTGGCGGCAACACAGCAGAGTCGGTTGCGTTAGAGATGCCACCGTTGCAACTGTTGCAGCTGCTGCGACCATTGTAAATAAATTAATATATGCAGGATGTTTAATATTAATTAATAACTAGAATTTAGTTTCAATAAAATCATAACATGAAAACTTATCATATATACATAAATATAATGAAGCGATTAAATGAGAAACTACATTATTTTAAAAGTAATTAAGGGTATTATGCTTTTGAATTTAGTTCGATTATAACACGACGACGGAGCACCCTGTACCCAGTTTGTGATATATAAATTAACAGTTTTCTTAAATAACTTCGCTGTTTATTATCCGATCGGAATAAAAAGTGCACCAATATTCAGACAGGGATCACCAAAAAAGAATCATGAGTTCAAAAGGGGAGTATAGAAAATTTAAATAAACTTAATGTGCGTATGGTATACAGGAACATATATACCCAATTTGATTTCCCTGGCTCTAATAATCTCCGAGATTTGTGTGTTCATATAGACGGAGATGGCTAGATCGAATTTTAAGTACTGATGCTGATAATGCTGATCTGAAATATATACTATTTATATGGCCGCAGATGTCTTCTTATGCCTATTTAAATTGGCACAATTTTATGATACCCTTTTATCCATTTTTAATTTGTACAGGGTATAAATATATTGAAAGGCTCTTAGACAAATCCCATAAGAAATTTAAAATCAGTTTATAAGCTAATTTGAATTTTATGGATGCATTCAAACTATACTATCATATTAAGAATTTTATTTTGCTTTATAAACATCTTTCTCTAGGGTATTAACTATTCGGCATAACCAAAGTAAGCTTTTCCCTTGTTTGCATTTGTTGCAATATTGGGTAGGCTTTCCATTTCTAATGCCCCCCTGCCACCCTTGCCCAAGAACCAGTTTACGCTTGCCATGTAGTCAAGAATGGCTGCCATGTATATGCCCATAGACATGGCGTCGAATACATGGTGAGACTCCCGAAGACATTCCCAACCAAACTAAATCAATTAAGTGCAGTCTACAATTTGGTATTCTTATATTATTCCTATATCAATAATAAATATCAATTGTCAAAATTGTTAGCTTTTAAGTAAGAAAATCAAGTTTTCTTAGTGCGTGTAACCCGCGGCAGTTGCCATGTAGCTTTGCTTAAGCATACATGGCAAGCTACATGGCAAACACGCACGCACACATACATAAACACATGCAAATATACCCCGCATACGTCATGTATTGTTTTGCCTGAAAAGTTGGGTTATGTTAACAGCAGCAGCAACAGCTGCTGAGGGTCGAGGGCTGCAGACGAACGAATGACGCGAACAAAACAAATTGAACAAGAGCGCCCCCCACTCTTCGGTTCTTAAAGCGCGCTCTGTAAAATGTTTGTAAACTGATTGCCTTCAATTCGACATAATTTTTGTAGTTGGAAACGTAGTTTAAACAAATATTTTAATTTGGATAAAAATTGTAAGTCGCCATTTTTATACTTCTGTTGCAATTTTTTATGCACATCCATTTACATTAATAACTCCTGTTGCACAAGGTGTTGTTCAGCGTGACCAACAGCGAAATATCTAAAATTTAATATACATCTTACGAATAACTTTATGCTCGTTTTCTTTATAAGCATAAATAGCTTAATTGCCCATAAATTAAAACAACATACAAGGAATTTATTTTTAAATTTTTTTATTCTTAATTTTTCCAAACGCTAGAGTTAAACTCTTATATTGCCATTTTATATTCGCATATTTGTATAAGATCATCCAGACTCATATGGAAATGCATTCTCTTAGTTTTTAGCTCAGCTCTTTCCAGTGGTTTCCAGCGCCTTAACTGTAACGAAATAGAGCAAAGAACGAAACGAAAATAAAGTTCCTAATGCCGTCCGAATGTCGTTTACAGAAGTCGGACAGTATATTGGGTCTTTTGCTCCGCAATGGTGCTGAAGTTTTGGGAGGCAAAAAAATTGCAGTTGAATGTCAATTTATTGATTATAATTTTTAATCGAAAAGCCAAAACGGCTTAAAAATATCACATAATCCAAATATCACATGCCCACGCTTTGGGTTTGAAATGTTTCTTGTATTTTTTTAACTGTCCAGCTGTCATGGAACGACAGAATATTTAAAGATTTAATTTTTTAGCATTAATAATGCTAAAGCATTGAGAATTAGTTAACAGTCCGGTTGTTGTACTTTCGTTTTGTAATAACATTTGAATCGTTGCTCAAAACGATTTTCATATATTCATATTATGAGTGCTGTCTGCTGCTTCTTTAATGGATGACGGGGGGGCAGGCGGAGCGGAGTGCGAGCGTTACTCGGCTCCGCATGCTCCGATGTTTCATATTTCAACACTGTGGTTGCGCATTTTGCTTTTGAATAAAAAAGTCCAACTCTCGTGTGGGGGAAGCACAGGGGGAAAAGCACACACACAATATACTAATATATAGATATATATTATATTCACACACAGATTGATCACTGCTTTTGATTTTAGCATTAACGGTACGTTCATGTTGTGCTGTTGTAGTTTGTTTGTTTGTGGTTGTAGCGTCTCTTTTAAATAAAGTTCACATTTTGTGCTTGATATATATTTTTTTTCTCTCTTATCTGTATTTTCTTGTTTCTTTTTTGTTTTAAAATCGGAATTAGATATTTTGTTTTGTTGTTGTTGTAATTTGCTTATTTTGTAAGTTTGTTTTAATCATATAGAACTTTAGCATGACAAATAGCTAAGCAAAAGAGAGACAGATTGAGAGAGACAGACAGAGAGTTGTTTGGAGTGTTGTGTATAAGAGCTTGTTCATACGATTAGTTTTCTAACGATATCGATATTGTTATCGAAATTATGGGGACATTTGTCGTGCTGCTCACTTATCGATTACTTTTTGCATTAGCATTATCATTTTTCTTTTTTATCTTTATCTTTTATCATTTTCATTGCATTTTCTTTTTTTGAGGACTTACTTTCACACACGCGACAATTGCGACACTTGCTATGGATCAATGGGAATATAGGGGGTGGGTGGAGGGTTAGGGGAGTAGCATTTACGCGCACTTTTCTTTTACTTTAAATTTTTTTTGAAAATAACCGGATTATTATTAACGCCTTGCGTCCCGATAGCTGCTGCGTTGACCACCACCACGATCGCCACGAAATTGTCGCGAGGATCCGCTGCGATTGCCGCCACCACCATAATCGCGCCGCCGATTACCCACGGAGCTATTATTATCCCGATTGCCTGCACTGATGCTGGGGCCACCGGTGGCGCCACCACCGACCGTGCCACCACCACCACCGCCCGATGCACTGTTGCTGCCACCATTGGCGGCATAGACGCCTGGAAAGCCAGGTGGTGCCACCACTGTGGGCAGACCGGCATTCTTCCAAGCGGCAAAATCTTCATAACTTGGCGCTTTATCAAAACCCGGCGGCGGCGGACGCATTGGCTGTGGCGGTGGATAATCTGGCAATGGTGGCGCACCGGGACCATCATAGTAACGCACCGGTGGCGGCAGTTGCTCGTACATCGATGCCGGGCCGCCCGGTGGCAATGCGCCGGCAGCACCGCCAGCGGCCGTTGGCAATGGCATTTGGCCAAAGGGCGGCACAAACGGCAACGGCGGCAGCTGGCCATGCATATTGCGAATATAATCAGCCACATAGGCTTCGGCGGCGGCGGCTGAGGACATATAACGCTCCCAGGATGGGGGCATGCCCATGTCTACAGAGCCACCGGAACTGCCGCCGGCCATTTGGCGATATGGTGAACCGTTGCGTTTAAAGCTGCCGCCGTTGCCGCTGCCGCCTCCATTGCCACCGGACATGCCCATGCCACCATGCCCATGATGATGATGATGGTTGTGATGATGATGGCGATAGGGTCGCTGCTGCTGCTGATGATGATGATGCGACAGTGGGGCATTGTGGCCATAGCCACGCTTGTGTCGCATCGGTCCCAACTGGCTGTTGCCGCGTCCCCCGCTGTGACCACGTGTCGAGAGACTGCGTGGTGCCTTATAGATGACATGGATGCCCTTCTCCCGCATAACCCTTGCCGTTTCCTTCGATTTCCGCAAGATGGGCGTCAATTCAATGTGTTCATCTTCGGGAAACAGGCGACATAATTCGGCGCCAATTTTTGGCTCAATCTCTTGGCCATCGCGTCCAATCTTAACGGGTTTGCCCTCGTTCCACGAGTTGTGCAAATGCAAGGTGGCATTAAATGACAGCTCCTTGCGGCAAATCCAATCCAATTCAATGACACCGCCCAGCGCCTTGGGCGATATACTCGGTGGCAGCACCCAGGCCACCTGGGGTATATCCCGACGCGATGGCGCTGCCATGCGCGCAAAGCCCGCAAATTTACCTGGGAAATAACATTGGGGAAAAAGAAAGAGTATTTATTAGAGAGTTTGTAACAAGTAAACTGTGTTCTTGTCGAGTATACCCGACTTTTATGGTACAAAACTGTAAAGGTTGAAAATACTAAATCGGTATAGAATTAATTAAATAATTAATAAAATAATTACGCATGCCAAAAAATTAAACTGCTAAATTGTAGCTAATATACTTTTAAAAACTATAATCGAAAATCGATAGTCGAAAATGTTAAAAAATTAATATTTTATTTCTAATCTTTTTAAATGGTATTATGAGTTGAATTTTTTAATTTTTAATATAAATTTAAACAAAAATTTGACTTGACAAGTTCCCAATTTAAAAGAATGTGAACATTCGAGGCTCTAAAATTTAAACTGTCGAAACTGGGTCTAAAATAAATCGATTTTCATGCGGAATATTTTTTTGATACCAATAAAAATTTTTTTCTATAATTTTTGGATTTTCCGCTAGTAAAAAAATAATAAATTAATTAATTTTAAAGAAATTGCATACTTTTAGGAACTGGTTTTGTACAATTTAAATTGTACACCTGTAATTCTCAAACGGTTTTAGCTCGGACAATATAAGGTCTGTGATTTTTCTGCATATTAAATTTTTTTTAACAAAATAAATTTGTGATGTGTGTGATGTGTATATAAAAATAAGTTTGTTTACAAATAGCTGCCTGGTTCGATGCATTAAATTCGAAGCTCAGACAGACTTTCTTACCGCTCTCATTGACGGAGAATATGAGCAGGACATTGCGCGCCTCCTTGAAGGCCTGATTCAGATTGGCATCATTCTGTGGCAACGTCGCCCAGACGCTCTTACTCTTGGACAGCTGGACATTATCGCTATTATTGGATTTGATGAGAAAGAAACGTGTGTCCCGGAACAGATAGTTCAGCTTGGTCATATAATCGTACGATTTCTGGCCAGCATCCTTTTCGGGTGTTGAACTCTTTGAGCTGGAGTTTGTCTTCGCTGCAGCTGCTGATGATGAGGATTTGTTGCGTGTGCCGCCGCCATTGCGTTTGTGCTGTGTACCCGAATCTGAGTCTGAGGATTCGCTATCTGATTCCAAGGTGGGCAACAGCGAGGATGGTTTCTCATCATCCTCCGCATCGCTTAGATCACTCTTGTTGTTGCCACCACCCGAAGATGAAGGATTAACTGGTGTGATGCTGCTGCTGCTGCCGCTGATTAATTTCTTATTGCGCGTTGATTTTTTGTTGCCTGATTCGCGCTCCTCGGTTTCTAGCGACTTGGAGGAGGAGTTTGTCTTGTCATCTGTTTCGTTGGATTTTTTGGACTTGGATTCGCTGCCACTGCTGCCGTTGGATTTCTTCTTTTTGCCACCATTCAGCTCGCTGGGCGGCGACGCAGCGGCACGCTTTGATTTCTTTGTAGTTTTACTTTTGCTTGTTGCTGCCGCTGATGTTGTGGCAGCTGTGGACTTTGCAGCAGTTTCTTTGGCTGCTTTAATGCTGGCTTTGGATTTGGTCAGACGCTTGCTGCTACCGTCAATTGAAGATGGTGCCGTGCTTACCGAACTAATGCTCGGCTCCGAATCGGAGGCCATAGAGCCACCGCGTGATTTTGATGCCTCGCTACGTGTATCGAAGCTATCAAAATCTTGCAGCTCCTCGGCAATATCCGCCTCATTCTCGTCTAGCCCCAGATGCACTGCGTCCAAATCGGCCATATCGCGCATCAGCCGCTGCTGCGTTTGCTCTTTTCCCCTGTTTTGTTTACCTTTCCACAGTGCCTTGTTGCTGCTGTTGTTTTTGTTGTTGCTTTTTTATAGTACTACGACGAAACTGCTTTGCGGCGTCGGCTTCTCTATTCCCTCTTCTATAAGGGGTTCGTTCATTCAAGCGTGCGTGAATGAGACAGCATGCGGAGCAGCGGAAATAGACATAGAGAAAAAAAATGCCAATCGATTTAGCAAAACGGAATTCTGCACAGCAAAAGCTGTTAAAAATATGATGTACATTATACACAATCGCTGTCCTTATATACAAGTGTTTGCCGGCAGCTTTATGTACACTTTGTAGCACTTTTTATGTATATTTTAACGCGTATATTTATCTATTTAAATAAACAAACCTTTTACACCAATTTTGCGTCAACACAGACAAGAGACCAATGGCGGTAGAAGAGTACAGCTATATACATATGTATGTATGCGCGGATTGCAGTGTTCCATTGTATCTTTTATCGAAACTGTATCTAGCTATCGGCAATTATTTAAATTAAAGATATATTTATATGACACAGAAATAAATTTAGTTGTTTATAATAAGACTATTCATAATTAGCTGATTACTTTTCTGAATCAAGTATATTTACGTTCTATTCGATTATTATAGCAACTGCATTTGAAGCTATCGATATTTATTGCAACAGTTTTTGTCTGCTGTGGTTGTTCTGCTGTTATGGCTCTACCAGCTGTTGAAATTTGAATTCGTATCCATTTCTTTTTAAGTAAATGTAAATTACACCAAGCAATTTTAGCAAATAAGATTTAATATTTGTTGTTTTTATTTATTATATTTGTTGTTTATTTATTATTTATTTATATTTAAATACCGGCTCGTTCGTATTCACGCGAACATTGTGTGCTGCTCTAATCGATAACATGGCATCAGCTGATTTATCGATATAGTCAACACAAATAGCAATACAAAACAAAGAGCAGGTCCACAATAAAAACAAACACCAAAACAATTACTAATTAGACCTAATCGCAGTGAGTCATTAATAAAACGCAAACAGCTTAATTTTTTATCGCCAAAATGGTCGTACACACGGCAAAAGAAGGCGAACCACCCAGCTACGAAGAAGTCATGAATGCCAGTGCGCCGCCCCTTTCACATGGTAAGTAATCTCAGTTTAACAATAAAAGAAACAAAAACATTAAAATATGTAAATGTTGCAGATACTCGTCTTATAGCTGGCGTACACCATGGCGTACCAACGGCGCCACCAAACATGTCCACTTATGGTGCATTTGAGCAAACACCAGTTAGCATTGTGGTGCAACCAGCGTTGCCGTCCGAAATAATTGTCATTGGCGGTTGCCCCTCATGTCGCATAGGCTATCTGGAAGATACATTCTCACCGCTTGGTCTATGCTGTGCAATATTCTTCTTCCCAGTGGGCATTTTATGCTGTCTAGCGATGCGCGAGAAACGTTGTAGCAACTGCGGTGCAACATTCTAGCTGAACAACAACAACAAATGGGCTTTGAAATGACTTTATGCCACTTTTGATTAACTATTGTTGATCTAAAGAATTGTGACTATTCCCTGACATATTATTGGACTGTTTATTGTTTTTTAACACACACACAAACACACACACAAATTATTGCTAAACGTAAGCCTGTTAATCATTAAACTATATGTATATATATATGTAGTATTATATTGTATAAAATGTGAATCTTTTCAAGCTTTTATGACGACGTCGAAGGCAACTGCAACTCGGCAACTGCCACAACCCTGCAAACATTACATTCCATTGGCGATATGGTCGTTTTTGTTATTGGTTGTGAGGCCCGCTTCCGTTAAATTTAATTGAAATATAATGGGGGCGGTTTTGAATTACGTCGCTTGTTTGCTTGGCTGCCTTTTTATTTTATTTTTAATTTTTGCTCACATACATTGCTCATTGTGAAACGTAAACAAGTGCTGTATTAACTATAACAATAACGACTTGCATATGCCCTGTAAAATATAAGTTACTAGCAAGACTAATTTGTAAACTATTGGATGCAGAATTCTTCTGTTATTTCTAATTAAAATTGCCACAGCCTTTGACTGTCTAAGGTAGCGCTATACAGGACTATATTTTTAGCTATTTACTGTCTACAATACTCTGTTAGCTTGTTACATGCTTTGCCAGCTCACCTATATACCCTTTAATACCATATATAACTACAAAGTCGCCGGCAATCACATCCGCCGCCTGGTGATCTTCAAGATGAACATACAGTCGCAAAAGTCATTCGCGTAGTTATGTCCAATATCTGTGAACTGCTGCTGCTGCTGCTGACTTTGCTCAGCTCTGGAGCAGTTCCAGCTGCTGCCCGGCACAATGTGGTAATGGTAATCTTTGATGATCTGAGACCAGCGTTGGGCATATATGGCGACAAGCTGGCACAAACGCCAAATCTGGATGCCTTTGCCCAGGGCAGCAGCATATTCACGCGTGCCTACAGCCAGGTAAGCTTATCTAGCTACGCTTTAAGTTTCAACTATTAGTTTTTAATTTTTATTTAATAGCAAGCACTGTGCGCACCTAGTCGCAACTCACTGTTGACCGGACGACGTCCAGATAGTTTGCATCTTTATGATTTCTACAGCTATTGGCGCAGTTTTGTGGGCAATTTTACAACATTGCCGCAGTATTTTAAGGAGCATGGCTATTATACCTATAGCTGTGGCAAGGTGTTCCATCCAGGCCTCTCCTCGAACAACACAGATGACTATCCTTTAAGCTGGTCTGCGCCAGCGTTTCGTCCACGCACGGAGCAGTATATGAACTCACCCGTGTGTCCAGATCATGGTGGCAGCGTGTTGCGCAAGAATAATCTCATCTGTCCGGTGCAGCTGCAAACGCAGCCGTATAAAACATTGCCGGACATTGAATCCGTAACGGAGGCCTTGCGTTTTGTGGAATCACGCAAACGTAGCCGTCAGCCCTATTTCCTAGCATTGGGTTTTCACAAGCCCCATATTAATTTTCGTTTTCCACGACAATTTCTGGCACGATTTCAACTTGAACAGTTTTATAATTATACCAAGGATGCACGTAAGCCGCCAGCTATGCCAGATGTTGCCTGGAATCCCTATACCGATGTGCGTGCTCGCGATGACTTCAAACACACAAACATCTCATTTCCATATGGACCCATATCGGAGCAGCAGGCGGCACAGATACGTCAGGCCTACTATGCCTCCGTTGCCTATGTGGATGATCTGTTTGGCAAACTAATGGACCATTTGGATCTGGAGCGTACAGTGGTTGTGGTGTTGGGTGATCATGGCTGGTCTCTGGGCGAGCATGCCGAGTGGGCCAAGTATAGCAACTTTGAGGTGGCGCTACGTGTGCCACTTATCATACGCAGTCCAGAGTTTCCATTGACGGCAGCACGTCGTATACATAGCATCACTGAGCTGCTGGATGTATTTCCCACCTTGGTGGATCTGGCACATCTTCCACCGCTTCCTGTCTGCACGGGCAACAGCAATGAGTTGACCTGCGGCGAAGGCAAGAGTTTGTATCCTCAGTTGCAAGGTCTGGACATGGGTAAGTCCTCTAGAGCGTTCATAACCAGCTTCTTAAGCTATTCATTCTGCAGCCGAGGAGCATGTGGCCCTGAGTCAATATCCACGTCCCGGTATGCTGCCCACAAAGCATCCCAATAGCGACAAGCCCAAGTTGCGCAATATCAAGATCATGGGCTATAGTCTGCGCACAGATCTCTATCGTTATACGCTCTGGGTGCGATTTCATGCCCATAATTTTAGTAGAGGTAAGTGGCAAAAATATTCAATTTAATATAGATTAAATATATAAAAATTAGAAATTTATTTAAATGATATTACTTGACTTTCAACTGTCATAACTTCATCAAAACTAAACCGATTTAGATGCGGAATATCTTTTTGCTCATTGTTTGTAATGTACATTGATTTTGCTTATAAATTTTGTTGAATTTTAAAAATCAATATTTTTTTTAATTTTTGCATACCTACCCCTATCAAAATTTGAAAAATTTTGAAAAACTTTAAAAGCTCAAAATTTAATTTTAATTGATTGCGGGTAATAAAATGAGTATAAAATTCTATTCCAAAACTAATTGTGACAGTTAGTACAATTCTTATGGCAAAAATTCAACTAAAAATATGTATTTTCTAAACTTCCAAAACTTATATTATTATAAGAATTGAATAAACATAAGATACAGATTTTTAACATGTTTTTTTAACTTATAAGATTTATTTTTACACCCCAACTAAATAATATTTTCTATTTACAGACTGGCATAACATTTACGGCGAGGAGCTGTACGATCATCGCTTGGATTCCGGTGAAGAGTTTAATCTGGTGCCGTTGCCGGAGTTTAATGTTATACGGCAGCAACTACGCCGGCGTTTGATTGAGACCGTGGACCAAGGCACGGAATCGCCGATTTAAAGGTTTCTATTCAAATGTATTATTTTAATTTTTTTTAACTAATGCATAATATGCATAATAAATGCAACGACGCAGAAATCTTGTAGTCATAATTGGAATTTAATACATCCGGTTAAGAGGCGTTGCAAGCGTTGGAGCGACTTACATTGCTGTCACTGTACTGTGAGCAACAAAAGTATAAGTACACCTATTTTAGAACTTCAAAATCTAATAATATAAAGACTATAAATGGTTGAATATAAATATACAAATTTTTTCTGAAATTTCTTAGAAAACAAAAGATAGTATAAAGAAAAAAACTAAAAAAAACTTGATTTATCTGATAGCTGAACTAACTTTATTGAATTTTCTTATATTGAATTTGATTTTTTTTGCTTTCTTTTATTCGTATTTTTTTTTCTTAAAATATGTACGCATGCTATTTTAGCTCACTGTAGTATGTGTACATACTTTCGAGTAATTTCTGCCTCTCCACACTTTGTCGCGCAAAAGTTCGTGCCGCGCATGCGTGACTTGTGTCCATTGCCTTTTTGGCTTTGTTACTTCGTTTTGTGAATTTTTGTGAATGAAAATTGTATTCAACGTTGGCGTTGCGCGTTGGTGTTACCGTTGCCAGCGTTGACAGCAGCAGCAACAGCGACGTCTCTGCTGGCGTCGACGCCCAAGCCTCAAGCCATTGCCAAAGCGGTGAGTTTTTAATTTCACTGTCGTCGTTGTTGTTGTAGTTGTTGTTGCTATTGCTGCAGCTGTTGCCAGGCGGGTGAAAATATGCTCTACTCTCTCTATGCGCTTCACCTATGCTGCTCTTTACCTCCGCGCCCCCTGCTCCTCTGCTGGGTAATTAAATCTGCAGCCAACGCAACGCTTGATCAATGCAAGTTGTGCTCTCTCACTCTCTCTCCCTCTCGTACTCTTGCATGCTGCACTCTGCCTCCCTCCCACTGCTTCATGCTCGCCATTTCTTCTCAATTTGCTCTTTACACAATTTTTCGCTCTCTAATTGTACACATGTGCATGTATGTATGTATTTTTGTATGTTTGTCTATTATTTGGCGTGGGCTATGTTAAAGTTGGACGTGTTGGTGGCTTCGCTTGCCATGTGGCCAACATGGTGACTGGAGACTGAAACCTGGGGGCCTGGAGCCATGTCTTGAGGTGATTAAACTTAATTTTGGCAGCGCTTTTACTCGCATTAGGCGTTATGAACCACATTTTCAACTGACAATGCAGCTGGTTTTGTATTTTTTTCAGGGGGTGTGGCAGATGTCATAAATTGCATTTATAAAGGGTGTTCCAATTATTCGGAAAGATTTCTTGTTGCAAAGTCTGGTAAAGTTGTAGAAGTTTTCCATAATTTCCCTGCTAAATGTATCAAATTACTTAATTTAATGCCCCATGGGCAGATGATAAACAAAAACAAAAAAAAAAATAGCAAAAGGAACAAATTTTAATAAAAAATATGAGTTTTCTAGTAAAATAACTGCTTAGGTGTAATTTGGAGTACCCTTAACTATAATAAAATTAATATTCGCGAAAGTCTCCGTTTAAATCTTAATTCTATATAATTTTTCTATTTTTTTTTTCATTAAAGATTTAGAGTTTCGTTGATAGCTTTTGGCATCATTAATACCCCTAATAAGACTAAGTTTCACTTGAATTTTTAACTATTTTGTTCTCGATTCTAACAGTTTGAGAAATATGAGTAGATTTGGAGTTTAGTACAAAAAGTTGTTTCTTTTCTGCTAGAACTTCAAAGAAGACATTATGGAGTACTAGTAGGAGTGTCGATAGATTAGGAAATGCCTATAATTCCAGGAGAAAACTGTAGGAATTCCAAAAACCAAAAGTTACCAGTGCCTATAAATCATGTTCATGAATCTTAATCGACGTAAGTGGGCCGCATAAGAAGCAAACTTATCTGTGATCAAGCGAGTTAATCCCACCTAATTATTACAGATTTTTCCTATATTCTATAATACATTGCGATTTCCCAAAATTCCCAATCGAAATTAGCAAACGCGCATTTTATTTGAAATTTAATTTATATGAAGGAAGTATTTGCCCAACAGTTTTAATGCAAATGTCAATGGGCGTATATATTTATTTTTATGAAAACTTAAGAGGTTTATTTCGGGCAGATGGGCAAGACAGATGGCATGCTTGATAATATATACGACTAGTTGTAAATGTGGTTGATAGACAGAGGCTTGAAAAATCTATACAGCTATCAAGTTTACAAGCTTACCAAAGTAAATTTAGGTAACACACACAAACAAAAAAAAAATACAAAAATCGAGTATAATATGAATTTGTAGGTTGTTGTCTTGATTTTGTTGTTGTTTATTTCTAAGCTAATTCAAATGCGTGGGCGTCACAAACGAAATTGCGAAATATGCGTAGGTTGTGTAGCTTGTGTGGATAGTATATATCTACGAGTCTATATACATATATATATATGTACATATGTGTAACATTGCCTACGTTCTTACCTACGCATAGTTTTCAAGCAACTGAACATGGACAACATGGAAGACAACTTGGAGCTCCCAAGTTTTAGACAACATCCCGCTGAAGCTCTAAACCTTAAGTTGAAGCTCTAAAGTTGGCCAGATAGAAAAAATGCTAATTTTCGTTGACATGCCATAGTTTGGCTAAGGCTAATGACGAAGGTTGTTTGTTAGCTTTGTCAGTTGATTTAATTTTTTTTTTCTATCTTTTTTTTCAGCTAGTTAAAACTTTGGTTGCCTATAACTGGTTGCCATGTTGAGTTAGCCGTAGATTGTGAGGGACAGCGGAGGCAGATCGAGGGCTCTAAATTTCTTTTGACGGAATCTCCATGCATTAATGTGGTTTTGGGGCCCGGCTTAAGCCAACTGATCGTCATCATCATCATCATCATCATTATTATCAGCAGTGGCCTCTCCTCAGGTGTCTGCCACTTTATATTTATATAAAAAAAATAATAAAAAAAACTATGCGTGTTTTTAATATTTATGCCTTAAACAAATGTCAAGCTGTGTCAAGCTGGAAACTTTGGGTGATTACTTATGCTGATGAGATTGGAGCTGCGATTTTGAGCTGACAACTGAAATGGTAACTAGGTATATTGAAGGGGGTTGTAAAAATTGCAGGGAAACTCTAAAATAGGGAATATTCTGGTATTAATATAGGTTTTTTAAAAATTGAGTAAATAATTTAAAAATATTATTTATAGTATCTTTTATCTTGCAAAAGGTTTGTAAAAACATGAAGATCATTTGTAAAAGATCATGTATTCCTTTTAAACCCAGACTTACAACTCTACTGATCATTTCTGTAAGGTTCTACAATCTTATTCCTTAAGAAGAATACACCTTTTGCTATTCTTCAACTCAAATCATTGCTGGCTCTTCAATGTCAAGGCCTGATCGCTTCATCAGCGCGTATCCCCCTACAAAACTACAAATGACAGCCTTGGCCAACAAAGGCCGTAACCATAAAAAAAATATAAAAAAAAAATAAAAGAAAATAAAAAATAAAAAAATATAAAAAAAAAACCAGAGACGACAATGCCAAAAAGAAATTGGTCAAGCAAAAAAAATTTTGAATGAAATTCCAGCCAAACAGACAAACGGCAACCAAAACAAGAAGAACAAGTAAGAGTGTTCTAGACAAGTGTGACTAAGAAATACCCTGTAGTCAGCTCTAGAAATATATGTATATATAAAATTGCATAAATTATTAAGGCATTAATTTAATGAATTTGCGTGCTTGATACCCTGTACTCAGCTTTAAAAATATAGTTATAAAATTGCATAAATTATTAAGGCATTCATTGGATTTAATCGATTTGTGTATTGGTCTAGGAATATATCTAAAATTATAAACAAACTTTATCTGTGTATGGCATATTTCTGAGAGCTTAGAAGCCAATTTATAAAAAGCTTATTAAGACAGGGTTTTAAAAATATCTTTAAAATATCTTATCAATCATAATAATCAATTAACATAATCATATCACAACAATTGAATTACTTGAATTGGGCCACAAATTGATGTGTGTTAAAGGCAGTTTTATGATTGATCTACAATTGAAATGAATATATATATTTTTTTTTTTAGAAAAAATACTAAATTCTACAACATATTAAGATTTTTTTTCATACAAAATTAAGTAAGAAATTTTTATTTTTTCTCTAATTAAAATGTTTTAACTTTCTCAAGTAACGCTAGCTTAAATGCTTACTGCCACTCTTTCGATAGTCTTGCCAGCTCTATTATACTCTTTTTTAATTATTAAAAGTACAGGGTATTTAAAAAAAAATATATAAAAAAAAAAACGTTCACCATTCAGCGGCCAAAAAATGAAGTGAAGAGGATTCCTAACCGCCTGTCTTGTAGCAACAAAATAATTTATTGAAATTCAAATTTATTATCTGGCGTTCGGGCTTGGCTTGGTCCAGAGTCCGGACGCTCAGTTGTCAGTTGGTTTTTTTTGGTTTTTTGGCTTGGTTTGATTTTTTCCCGTTTTTGGTTTTTTTGGTATGTGTGTATTTTACTCTGTAGCACGCTGAAGCGAGGCAAAACCAATTCAGTTGGAATGCAACACATATGGCCCAGAGCGTTAAACATAACTAAACGAAACAATCAAGAATGAGTGTAGAAATTCCAGAATGAGCCCACGCAGCGAGAAGTTTTTTGAGTTTGAGGGAGGGTTAGAGGGCAGCAGCGGGATAGAGAGAGGTAGAGAGAGGGAATCATGCTGTATGATCAACATTTAGCTGAAACAAGAAAATTTTGCTCGTTGCCCTGGCTTTTTACATGTGGCATAAACAAATATATATATACGGCAAGAGCTCGGGGGCAGGCAGAAGGTAGTAGGTATAGGTGGCAGGGGGGCAAGCTTGGTACCAGGGCAAATTATTTGAAAAAGCAACACAGGCAGCCGCTTCAACGCGTGCTAAACAAGTTTCTTTTGGATCTGAAACGAAGATCGTCTTTTGTCTTTTGTCTCATGTCTTTTGTATTTTGTGTTGTTTGTTGATGCTCCTCCGGGTAGAGTAGTCTACCATCAGGGGCTTGGAGGTTGAAGTTGAGAGCTGAAATGGTTTTTGGCCGGAGAGGGAGACGGGATCGGGCAGCGTACTTTGCTTGGACAGAGTCCATATAAAAGACATTGAGAAATCGTTTTCCTTTTCAGTGGGCTTGCTGCCATTGCGGCTGTTCCTCCTTGCCAAGCCAAGTTTACTACAGCAAAAGAGGGTATTATGATTTTGTAAGGTAATATGTAACGCAGTGTTTTTTGAAGATTATATAGTCTTGATATAAATCAATTTTTGGTTTTTTCTGTTTAAATGTTAACTAGACTCTAAGTTTTAAAGTTTCTGAATTAAGGATTACTATATCTTTTAGCTATTATATGAACATGAACAACATGATCTAAAATTAAGTTTCTGTTTGAAAAAGTTGTTATATTTCAATATATTTAATCAAATTTTATTTATTTAGAGTTTTACTATGATTTTTACGTTGATGATATTTTTTTTTTTTTTTTTTGCGAAACATTTAATTTTACTGTTATTTCTCAACAACTTACATTAAACTTAACAAACAATAATAACAAAAAACAACTTAACAAAAAAAAATAACAAAATTAAGTCTGGAAGTTTTATTCAAATCACACTACTATATCTTATAACTATCATAAGAACAATCGGTCGAAATTAGAGTTGTTGTATAGAACACCTTTTTGTTTGTACAGATTTTAAATAAACAAGAAAATCTTAGGATTTATCATGATCTTAACTCTGAAATTCCCAGATCTATAAGCTACAATAGGAACTATAAAGATTTTATATGGAAAACTTGCTAATTTCTATATTTTTAAATTTATTGAATTAATTTATAGTTTCAATATATCATAGAACTTTTATAGTCAATTTCTGTATATAAAACCTTTCCACAAGGGTATATATCTGTGTCAACTTCCAGCTAGTTGTTTTTTCTTGTATATAGTTTTTTTTTTATGATTATAAATATTTATGCCTTTTCTTTGGGGGCCCCTCCTGCCTCAATTCAAATCGACAACGAAGACAACGACGAAATAAAAATCTCATTTTTACAGACAAGAGCAAGTTTGAGACTGAGACAGGCTGCCAGGCTATATACTACCTGGTGGCTACACGCCCCTGCCCCTGCCCCTTTATCGTACCTTTCTTCCTGCCTTTTGCCCCGATCCTATTGTGCGTTATTTACGGCCAAATAATTAAAATTAAGCAGCTCGGCGCATGCGCAGCCTTAAAAAAATTAAAAAAAAAATTATTTATATATTTTTTTTTTTTTTTTTTCGGTTATATCTGCTGCTGGATATCATCTCAACACCAGCCCCTCTTATAAGATTGAAGAGCTTCCCCCAGTTTTAACAATGGGTTAATCCCAGAAATGAGGCCGCGTGCCAAAAAAAAAATGTTTTTGATGAACTACAATTCATACAATGTTGAGAATTCCTGGAAGAGAGCTTTAGTTTTCATATAATAGTATTCATAAGTAAAATTTTATATTTTTGCTAAATCTTTTTTTTGATTACGCTATCAGAGTGAGACCTGGCAATTGCTCCCAGAGATTGGCTCGTGCTGCTAATGTTGCTGACGTTGCGAGAAAAGAAAAAAAATTAAAAATTAAAAAAAAAAAAAAAGTTTACAATTAAATGATTTAAACAATGTTTTGCCGTTTTACGGTTTACACCTGTTTGAGTTCAAACTATAAATAACCATGACGTGAATATTCACAGCCATGGTTTGCTTCCTCTCGATATCGAGATCGCGCTCTCTTTATATAAATATTGTATATATATATGTTTATATATATAGTAGATCTTAAAGTACATCCACTTTGTCGATTCGCAGGCTCTCACAGTGTCTGTCATTTCCATTTCAAATGTTTTTCCCCCTCACAATTTTCACGCTTTCAAATTAATGAGCATTTTCAGGTAGTTTCGAGGCAATTGCTGGCGCCAGTTTTTCGCTAAATGTTAAATGTTATCCCAAATATTTGTTGATGGCCGTTTAAATTTTTCTAATTTTTCTTTTTTTTTCCCTGTTTTTATTTGTGGAAATTTTTGCATTTTTTTTGTGTTTAAATATTATGAAAAGTTTTTCTTGAAATCAATGCTGAAAATAGTTTTATATGATATGGCAACGCTAATGACGGAAACTCATTTGTTTTGACAGCTACAAAAACGGATATGGTGTTAAAAAATAATGTTCTAGGTAAGCATAAAATCAAAATCAAAATCAAAATATTCTAAACATTTAATCAGCAATAAGTTGGCTAATATTTGGGATATTTTGATTTTAGCATTTTGCGTAAGTGAATTTCTGAATTTATATTTTAAATTACCAATTAATTGGATTCGTAAATTGAGACCTCTTAAAGATAAGTTTAATCTTCGAGTAGCATAGATATATATTTTTTTTTCAATATTTATTCATATTCTATATTATGGGATATTCGGTAAATTTTGATATTATTTATTTAACGCTATAAGGTAAATGCTGAGCTTTAAAATCAAACCAAAATCAAAATATTCTAAACATTCGGTAATAAGTTGGCTAATATTTGGTATATTTTGATATCAGCATTTTGCGGAAGTGAATTTCTGAATTTTTATTTTAAATTTCCAATTAATTGATTGTTGTAAATGAAGTCCTCTTAAAGATTTTTAATCTTAGAGAAGCATAGTTATTATTTTGTAATATTTATTTATATTCTATATTAGGGGATATTCGGTAAATTTTGATATTATTTATTTAACGTATTAAAGTACATTTTTTTTTTATTATTTATTTATATTCTATAAATTTTCAATTAAATGAACTCGTAAATTGAGTGCTCTTAAAGACAATTTCAATCTTAGAGAAGCATAGTTATTTTTTTTCAACATTTATTTTTTTATTTTATAGGATATTTATTTATTTATTTTATAGGATATTTATTTATTTCTTTTATAGGATATTTATTTATTTATTTGATAGGATATTTATTTATTTATTTTATAGGATATTTATATATTTATTTGATAGGATATTTACTTATTTATTTTATAGGATATTTATTTATTTATTTTATAGCATTTTAATATTATTTTTTCGGCACTAAAAGAATTTTCAGACTCAAATAGCACATCTACACGTTTTGGCCTAAAAGTTTAATAAATTCTTTTAATTAAAGAATCATTATAAAACTAGTTATATTTTTGTAAACTATAAATACAATTATTTTATTTTTTTTTAATTTTAAGGCATACGGGGATCGCCAAATATCCCCTATGTTGAATTAATTAATTAATTATTATTGAAAATTTAATTAAAACGTAAAAATATAAAGAAACTATGCAAAAAAAAAAACAACATTAACAACATTTTTATATGCCTATAGTACGTATTCATTTTGCATAAATCTTTTTATTTGTTTTTTATATCTTCAATAAAAATCACACACATCGCATTGCATTTACAATGAGCTGCGGATGGAGGCGGTTCCTTCAAAAACCGATAACAGAACTCAATATGTTTAATATGTAGAATCAGGCATATATATATGTACATATGTATTGATGTATGTATGCAACATAGAGCAGCTGGTTGCCACTGTTGCAGTGTTGCACTAATGTTGAGTGTTTCAAGAGTGCCCAAGCACGGGCCAGGCCATCATAGTGCAACCATTTAGCATACATATGTAGATATGTAATGATGTATGTAAGTATGTAAGTATTTATGTATGCAACAAGCTGCAGTAGCAACAAGAACAACAACAATCGGGACAACATGGGGCAATGTTGTTGTTGTTTTTGTTGTCTATTTGTTGTGCGGGTGCCGGGATTGATGGGCATAGCCACAGTCCCAGTGAGAGGAAGTGCTCTTCCGGTCTTACAAATGAAAATATTTATTTCTCTTTTGTTTTTGTTGTTTTTTTTTTTATTTTATTTAATTTTCATTTTTATGAATAGATTGCGTTACGCATACAGAAAAAGGCAAACGGCAACACGATTCGACTCGACGCCAAGTGCTTTTTTGAATAAGCAAAAACTTGCGGATGGATGGGTTGAATATATTTTGTAGCTTTTCGAATGAATGGAAGCTAGAGCTGGGATTATACAAACATACAACTAAATATATATACTACAATATATATATATATAGTCGCATGTGTGTGGCCTCATATATGGTTCGGGGTGAAACTACTTACATGTAGCATGAGTTTAAATATATATATTTAGATAGCTAAACTCAAGCTACCTTGCAAATTAATCAACGCATAATGCATAAATGAATGCAAAGGCTAGAGGTGGTAAAAAGCATAGAGATAATATTGGGAATATTCGTGAATATAAAAATAATAAAGATTATAAGATATTACAGGCTTTTTTTTAGTTTTCACCCTGGGAAAGTTTTTGCAAAATTGCAAATTAAATTAAATTATTATACAAATTTTGCTTCCTGTTTTCATTTTTGACTGGATTCTCTGTAATCTTGTATGGAATTAACTTGATAACAAATTCGTGAATAAAAAAATATAAGAGGGTATCAGATATACAGGCTTTTTTTAGTTTTCACTCTGGGAAAGTTTTTGCAACAGGAAAAATTAAATTAAATTAATATTTAAATTTTGTTTCCTATTTTAATTTATCACTAGATTTTGTGCATTATAATTAATTTTATATGATCTTGAATTGATATTAATAAATTCACATAAAATTTATCTATTACTTTTTTTTCCACTTTTTAAAATACAAATTTAAGATATTCGACTTTTAATTAATTTTGAAAGAGTTCAGAGACTGCTAGAAGCAATTTTTTGCTAATATAAAAATATAATTTTTTATAATATATCTATGTTCTTTCTTCCGTGCTGTTTTGGTCGAAATGCGATAGTATCGAAAGTAGAGAACGGTCACTTAGAAACTATCGATTCTAAAGATACTTTTCTCATTTGCTTTCCACCTCTAGCAAATAGATAGACCTCTGTAAATACGACTTTATATATATATTTGTGTACATTTGTGGTGAATGCGATTTATTTATTAGCACCCCCCACAATAACCGCACCAAAAGCAGTTGCAAAAAAACAAAAACAACAACAATAACAATAACAACTATTACTTTAAAAAATGCCGCGCTTATTTGGATAAACATAAATCCAAGCGACACAAACACATTATCCCACACACACACACACACACACACACACACACACACACACACACACACCCGCTTGATTCGAAATCCCAAGTTGAGAGTAATTTGATATTCAGTGAGCGAGTCTCGAGTTTACAATATCCATTTGCATTGATTGTGCATGAATCTAAATAGATATATACATAACTACATATAAATATAATAGATATATACATATGGATTTACATTATTACATGTGCATGTAATTTTAATCACATTTAACTACAAAAACACTTATTAAGGGAGTTCCTGTTCTGTATGTAACGAGTATATTTTTATCAACATAATTTTAATACACTGCACAGAAAAATAGAGTTTAATTTTTTATATGATAGATATAGGCTTAAGATTATATTAAAGATTTGAAGATGGAAATTGAATTTTCTACAGAAAAATAGAGTTTAATTTTTGGGAAAAAAATCCATACATAAATATGATAGATATAGGCTTAAGATTATATTGAAGTTGGAAATTGATTTTGCTGAAATAAAGAGGAATTATTTATTTATTTATATATTTATTATTAGAAGTTCCTTTACTTCGACTTCCTGATCAAGCCAAGGATTCTCAATATTTGGCTTATTACATATTATGGCTAATAGGTTTATATATAAAGAACAATTTAACGCCCTTATCTACATATTATATAGAATAGTTCGACTTTTCGCAATAACAATAGATTTGATTAGAAGAAAGCATATTTTC
Organism: Hirtodrosophila alboralis; assembly: GCA_035043045.1. NCBI lineage: Eukaryota > Metazoa > Arthropoda > Insecta > Diptera > Drosophilidae > Hirtodrosophila > Hirtodrosophila alboralis. The sequence goes on from JAWNNH010000369.1 coordinate 834,611, forward strand.
TTTCTTGTTTTTCCTTTATTTTTATTATAGCCTACTGTTACTATTTATAATAACTTATATTATAGTTTATATTACAACTTCAATAAAATATATACATAGTTTTATCGGCTTTAAAAGGCAATATTTTTTTTTTACATATTTATTGAAGCTTTTTAATTAGAATCCGCCTAACCCTTTTCTTTTTCGCTCAGTGTAGCTTATACGATTATAAGCTGCCCCTATGAATACCACGGATGTCTGAATATATTCAAACGAGTACTCATATAAATATAATATGTACGTAAACGCAATCATTTCCGTTGTTTTAACATCGCAGTGGGTAAAGAGGAAACTCAGCCCTTTATTTTGTTTTTTTTTTGGTTTTTTACTTTTTACAGTTAACAGTTAATTAAGATGATATTCATGAAAAATTCGGAGAAAATTATGTGTTAACGTTGACTTCCAAATTGACCTCTTGATCAGACTTAAGAATGTGCTAGCAACTTATATATATATATATAAATACGATATACATGAGTCACATTGAATATTGTGGAGAATTCCTTGACCGATTTGATTAATTAATTAAAGCGCAACCCTTTTGTGCCATGCTGTGTGTAAAAAAGGGGAGTAACGGGGTTAGGTGTCTGTTAAAGTGTCGGCATTGTCACTTTTGAAATAATTACCCGTTATGACATATTTTTCCAGATATACTCATATTTGGCGACCTCTCACACTGAACTTGAATGATGCCAGCTGCAAAATAATTGTGACTCACTGTACCGACTTAAGATTGACATAAATATTATATTACATTTGGCATAATTAACCAAATACATGACAAAGTCGTAAAAGCTTTAAAAGATTAATTGATTACAATTTGGTTTCTAAGAAGAGAAGTGTATTTTGACTAAATAGAGTATATGTTTATTCCTACGTCGTACAATATAATAATGACGCCTACTGCAAGAAGTACATTAATTTTGTCTGTTACATAAGCTTACACAAAATATATAACACTCTCTTGACATACCTCAATGACTACAGGGTAGAACAAGAGCATAAACACCAAATGAACTTTTAATGACCTTAAAGGACGTAACACAAAAGTGTTTTGTGATTTTTTCTAGAAAAACTCAAAGCAACCAAAGATAACCAAGTGCAGAGTAAGCCAAAAGGAGAGGCAAACAGAAGCAAAGCAGGCAAAAAAGAATAAAAAAATAAAAAAAACGCAGCGCATAATAATAAGTGCAGCGCAGTCCAAACTGCGCTCTCTACCCGTCCGCCCCACAACGGCTCCTACAAGCTACAACAACAGCAACAATACAACAACAAGAACGCTTAAAGAGCAGGCAATTTTTATCCAAATGTGCCGGCCGCAAATGCTGTTGAGTCAAGCTGTCATAAGTTAAGGTGGCTTCATGCGTGTAACCAGGTACCAATTGATAAAAAAACGGGTGAGCGCTATATGTAATATTAGAATTTTCTTAGTAAAACAGAAATACTTTACAACAGACAGTCTAACAAGTTCTTGGCAAATATATTAAACTAACAGCTGGTACCTTATAAAGTTCAACGCTTGCTCACCTAACATAATTCCACCCCTTTGTCAGGCTGCTCGACTTGGCAGGAGTTTGAGCTCACAAACGGCGACTAAGTGGGAGATTGAGAAGAGAGCGCATGTGGTGTGATCAGGTTGACGTTGGCTGCTGCTGTCGATGGCTGCGTTTACGTTAACGTCGACGTCTGCGTCTGCGCCAGCTTCAGCGTCTGCTTCTCCCATTGTCTCCCATTTCCAGTTTGGTTCGCTGCAGTTAAGCCGCACGCACTAAAGCCGATGACGAAGCTTTGTATTTGGTTTATTTTTGTGGTTTTTTGTGTACAGGTTTTGTTTGCATTCTTTCTTTTTCTTTACTTTTTTTTTCTTCTTTATATTATTTATCATTATTTTTTACCAGCGTCATCGTCACACACACACATATACACATTCTCAAACAAACTGTGCTACCGTGCTACGCTCTGCGCTGTGTTCTACACTGTGCAACAAAATGCAGAGCATTCAATTTTGGGCATTTGCGCACGCGCTCTTTGAAAGTTGAAACGTTGCGCAAATTCTGAAGCATATTATTTTCAAATGAAAACAAATATTAACGAGTGAGAGACTGAAAAGTCGCAAAAAAACAAATAAACAAATAAAAGTTGGACAGTGTAGACAGTAAAACGAAAATATACCCTTTAATAAGGTAGTACAGCAGCATGCATATACATATTTTATACCTGTTTGTATTTTAATTAAAATTAATATATTTATATATTATGCTTATCTTTATTTTATTTTATTTATTTTAAATTTCTTAGCATTTTTTTTATTTAAAGTGTAGTGTATTTTAACTTAGGTAGACCAGAGTTGGGGCTTTCTTCGTGTTTAATCTTCGCTGCCGCCCAACAATAAACAAATCTTTAAGCTATATTCAATGCCGGTTGTCGCACTTTTGGCAGCTGCCGTTCTAAATACCCTGTAAGCGCAATGTGTAAGAGGTATGTTTCTTTGATAAACTAAAAATCTGTTTAATTAAATTCATGATATTTTTTAGGGGCTAAATTCAATTTAAATTATTAACTAAACATTGTACATTAGAGATGAGCGTTAAAGGAAATTCCAAGATTTTCGAAAACACTTTTGGAATAGCCGGAATTATAGTTTCTATTATTTTATATTGATGTATAAATTATATTATATTATATTACATTTATTTCTAGAGTACATAGTACAGTTTAGTACAATTTATTACAATGCTTATTGCAGAGTATCTCTATGTCTCATTATCATAGATTTGGTTTTATTGTAAATATGTATGTTGTATACATATATGTTTTTCTATTATGTACTTATAACATATTTGTGTAACTTTTGTCTGTTGCATTTTAAAACGTGCCCATAGTTTGTGATCTGTGTGATCAGACTCTGTGTCTGAGTTTGGAATTGGGTTTTTGTATCTTTAGCTCATATAGTAGTTTATCCACATGCATATTTGATATCTCATTAGCACTACTCACAAGCCGGCAACGAAGGTGGAGACAACCAAAGTGGCATCTATAAGATACAACACGTGGCATAGTTAAAAGATGATAAAGAACTGAGACTCTTTGACTTGAAGTTAACATTTTTGTGGTAATTGGGGTTATATTTTTAGGAAATTTAAAGAATTTTAAGGACTTTGCCTGGAAGATATAGTTCGGATAATTAATTTTTGATTAAACACCGAATAAAGTATATATAATTAGTTTGCTTGAAACATTAAATAATAAATTCAAATGTGTTTCAAAAATAAGTATAAACAAACTAGCTGACTGATAACAAGATTGTTTATTTCACTTTTAGTTAATTTTCTTCGATTAAACCTATAACTATACTTTTACCTACATAAATGTGTATACAGAGTATAGACTTGAGATTTTTGAAGATGTTTTGTAGCAAAGCTTCGAAAAGAATTAACAAACGAAAACAAACTGTATCTTTTTCTAGCCAGATGCTAACAATTTGTGCAAATATAAAGCAGCAGCCTTAGGTGTGTGTACACACTGAAGAGAGGAGGGTGAGAGGAAGTTACCGGGGTCGAAACCGCATACCAGCTACAACTATTTGCTTAAAGATTACTTGGCTTAAATAGTGTACATATTAGCCTATACCTACATACCATAACATACCCATAATATAACATTTTCAGATAATGTATGTAAGTACCAGATACACTCGCATGACCTTGTGAAGGATGTGGCTGAAGAATGTGCGACAATGCAGCAAATATGTATCTTGAAGTCAAAGCAACTAACCAAATAAAGCAAAAGTCAGGCAGGCCTGTTCTCAGCAACAACAGCAACAACAATAACAGTCAGTCATAAAAAGCAGCGACCGAGTTTGTGTCCAAATTGGAGTTGGAAGCTCTTAAGAATGGGCGAAACCAGCATTGAAGAAAGAAAGCCAGCCGAGACGGCTTAAAAGCAGCTTGAAGTCAAGATCTTTTGAGAGCGTTCGTTTCCGCTACTCAGCAACATCATCATCATCATCTTAATCATCATCATCATCATCATCATCATTATGAAGAAACACACACGGCAGCCACATAAGCTGCCAACGCCATTTAAGTCATAATTTAAGCCACATTCCAGACGTGATCCTTCACAGATTGCAGATCGCGTGTTCGTTCGTTCATTCGAGAGATTCCCTTTGATTCTCTCGATTCTTTCTTGTGAAAGAAACTGAACGAAATCCCAAAACAAAACGCTTTTGTCGTAATCGTACACATTCATAAATTCAGAGCCTCGATCAGAGTAAATGTATATGATACGTACGAAGGTTCAGCTCTGACTCTCTGTCAAGTTTTTTCAATTTGCTAAACGTATACCCTCTAGTTGTAGAAGTATATATATTTCTATATTTTAAAGAACGCTGTCGCCGCATATAATTTGGCACATTAACAAGTCTCAAATTTCGACTGAGTGTGTCCCGGTTTTTTGAGTTATAAGCATAAGTTGTTCTTCCCCCCGTCTCAGTTTTTAGTTCTTGTTCTCATTTCTCTTGTTGTTGTTGTTTGTCCCATCATTCCCACGCATCTGGGCACGTACGTGTCTGAAGATTGAAGTGGTTGGTTGGTTGCCAAGGCTGCTAAGCCCGGACCAGAGACCAGAGATCTTTCTTCTCGTAGGAAACAAATGTCAGGGCGTTTATGTTACAAGTGCCCCAGCCCACGAAAGAGCCAAGAAACATCCGTTAAGCGTTCCTTAAGTATTCAAGTAGTGTGTAGTGTGTGTAGTGTGTGCGCGCATGCGCTTCAGCTCCTTTTGTATTGAATTCCTTGAAACAAGCCAAGGACCTGTACGACCACATGCTCTTTTCGTATAAAGTGCGTATCCTGTGTGTACTTGAAATAAGTATGCGTTGGCTGGAATAATGTTATCAAGCTCAGATTGAATGTTGAGGATACTGCAAAGAATACAGAGGATGTTGCGTAGAAGAGTGCTTTCTCCCAATCTCCAAGTGGACCTTGGAGAAGAACATACAGATTATAGAAATTGGGGTGAAAATGGGAGTTGAGGTCGCTATCTTTAGGATTAAATGAAGGTATTCTGGGTATTTTGATTTGAAACATTTATATAACATAGAAAAGAGAAGAATGCGTAGACAAGTAGAAAGCTTTCTTTCTGTTCCTCTGAGGTTTTTTGTCAGTTCTCTTAATTAATTAAAAAGACACAGTAACAGCGACAAAAGTGTAGGCGTCGTTTTTTTTTTTTTTTTGGAATGCCCCATCTGCCCGTTGCCCTCCTTTTCGATGCTACATGTAGGCATATATGAAGCTTAATTAAAACAAATTAAAGTGATTGCCATTTAGTTTGAGGTTAATTGCATTAAATGCGAAAATAAAAGCAGCGCCAGCGCGAAAAGTTCCTTTTGAAAAAAAAAAAATATGGAACAATTGCAACAAAAAAATAATGTTGCTTTGGGCGAAACCAGAGATCTCCATGCTCAAATCCATTTCCATTTGGGACTTTGTCCAGGGTCTGCAAACTGCAATTTCATTTCTTCCTATGCTACAATATTTCTTTGGATAGTATCGTGAGACTCACGACAACTTTGACCCCTTCAATATACAAGTGATTCAAAAATTGTCTTGGAATTGTTGGCATTGAAAGTAAACCATTCCGAAAGATCAGTACATATGTCTAAATCTTTGGGGATATCTAATTGACAGTGTAAAAACATTTTTTAAGCTGAATCAATAAATAAAGTTGATCCTGCCAATGTCTTCAATGATATGATTGATATATAGCACTTTGTCGGGAAAAATTAATTAATTATACAGTTTAAAATTTGGCTAACCCACTGTTAAACATGTAAATATTTATGTGACATCGGTAATATATATAAATAAATATTTTTATATACACTTGTATTGTTTATAATATATAGCATACCATCAGGGGCGCGTATATATTTATTTGCCACAAAAAGGGTTTTTAAGAAAATATCTTCCAAATCAAATTTTGCAAGAATTTTCTGCGGCAGAATCAAAAGAACTGAAAATCCATAAATACCTATCGAAAATTATGATATTTACAATCCTTTAACAGGAAGTCATTGTTAATGTTAAATTCCTAGATAATGATCGTATAAAAGCTAAAAATTTTAGATAAATCGGATAAGAATAAGATCAAATTAAATAATCAATTAAAATAGTTATTAAAATTATTTAAAAACTGCATATTTATCTTTCATAAATTGAGTTTAATATACATAAATATGTTTTCAGATTTTTATATGGTATATTTGTATAAGCAAGGTTAATAGTTTAATAGTTACAATCTATTATAAAAAAAATGATTATTATAATAATATATACAGATTTTATTTGGTTTTTCTTAGTGAAATTTGCTGTTTGCATGTTTTCCGGCATTTAGCAATCCTCTAGTCTCTATCAGCTCTCTTTCCACGTTTCAAAAAACCTATGAACATCTTCTCAGCGCATAAATTCTCATTATAAGTAAAAGGGGATTGCGAACTGCAGGCCGATTGGACGACATGCCCAATGGCACTGAACTTTTGTGCTTAATTTTTTCGATATATGTACAATATAGTTTTTTTTTTTTCTTTTTTTTTTTTTTTGTAAATATTGCTGTTGTAGATGTAATAAATTGTGCATGCTCAATGGCCAATGGAAAAGATATATGTGCATATGTTCATATTAGACATGTGACCTGGCAACCCTGGCAGCACACTGGCAACCCTGCAAACTATAATATTTTGTATAACATGCCAAGGGCTTACATTGAAGCTGCGCTTTGGAAGCCGGATGAGCATTAATTGCGTTGATTTTGATTGTCGATGTTGCTGTTGTTGCTGTTGTGCAGTTGTCGCGAGTTATCGACGCGTGCTTTTGTTGTTGTTGCTGCTGTTGCTGTTGTTGTTGCTGCTGCTGTTGCAATCGCAGCTCTGGCAAAAGCTGCGGGCTGCAAATGCGTGGCTGGTTCATTGGACTGCAGCAACATTGCAGTCAACGCAGCCGCATGCGCTGCTGAATAGGTAAAAGTTTTATACTGAAGTCGTCAATGTGATGCTGTTGTTGTTGTTGCTGCTGTTGTTGCCTGGCTGCGTGACTGTTGCTTCTGCTTGGCGTTGTTGTTGCTTTTTTAGACACAATTTCCGGGTCATTGACTTGGACTTGGAGCATTTCTTCATTGAATTGCGTATGTAACTGCAACTGTGCATGTGTGTGTGTGCATGTGTGTGGGGATGTGTGTGCGCAGCAACACGATCAATAAACGAGACAAGCCAACAACAACAACAACAAGCCACACACAACGACGATGGGCTAGAAGAAATACGATAAAAAAAAAACAAGTAAGAATATTTGTAGTGCAAAGTGTTGGGCTATTAAATACCCTGCAATAATAAGAATATACGAATTTATATGATTAGATAACATTTTAGAGTAAAAGTACAAATGCCATATGTTTCATTGAGAATTATATACTGTTTAGCAATTATATCAAAATTCCTTGAATTGATTTAAAGCCTTTTTATTTAAATGTGTATAACAAGTCGTATTTTCAATGCACTAAATAATATTACAAACATAAACACCCATTAAGCTGCCAATTAGATTAATCGATATTTTCAATAATATCGATATCTATCGCTGCTTTGCCAGCACTATGTGCACATGCCTATTTTATAAATGGCAGGGTGTGCTAAATGTAGGGGCAGCAATATTAACAAGAACGACAAACAATAGCAGTAAGAAAAATCCTTTAAAATTGCAGCTACGTTGACTGAAGGTGGGCGGTTGCTGCAGCGGTTGTACGAACGGGGCGTGGCAGTTCATACAGCATTGTTGTTGTTGTCGCGTTTATTTTTTTTGTTGGAGGACGAATGCAGTGTGCAGCGTAATGCCAGAAAAAACAGTAAGAGAAAGAACCAAAAAGAACAACAGCAAAGCAACGACGACAACAAAAACAACAGCAACAACAGCTCTGCAGATAAAACCAATGCAACCGGCAAAGGCGGCGGCAACGACAGCAGAAAACTAAAAACCGCTGCCCACCTGCGCGCCCCCTCCGCGTCTAAAAGAACCTGATCCCTAATATCAGGAGAAGTCGCAGTCTCGCTCAGTATGTGTAAGCGAGTGTGTACGTGTGTGTGTGTGTGGAAATCAAGTGTAGCAAAGCAATGTGAAGGCAAAAGAATAAGAGCAGCGGGCTTAAGAAAGATAGAAGCAGAAGAAATAAGAAAGAAAACAAGAATGAAATCGTGAGTACAGTTTGGCGACAATTGAATGCTCTTTATTAAACATGTAGCTTATAAAATATTATTTTATATAGAATTTAAAAGTTACAAAATTAGTTTAGGCATAAGAAATTAAATTAATTATTGAGTAATCATTTAAACTTCGATTCGACTGAATACGTAACCGTAGAAGTTTTTTAACAATTGAATAATAATTACTATCATAGAAATGTGAGTTACATACTCCGTCGTGAAATTGAAATATCCTGTAAAAGAGCATAAAAATAAACTGAACGCGTCACGGAAAACTCGTTAATGCAGGCGAAGATTTCACTTGGAGGTCGGTCTGGCAGTGCCTGGCCAGACCACAGACCCACCTAAGTCCCAGGCATTTTAATCAGCGTGTCGCATAATTACCGGATGCTGTTGAACGATGCTGCTGTTGGGTGCGGGGCTGGAATCGGGACAGGGAACGTGATCGGGACTGGAACCCAACGCACATGCCAAGCGTAGAAAGACAGAGAGGTATGACTAGAAAAATAGAGAGCAGCATATAGAAAGAGAGAAATAGAGAGAGTGGTGAACTAGAAGTGCAACAGAGATAGCGAGAGAGATATTCAAAATCATAACAAAAAATGATGGATGAATTGTCGCGCTGCTTGACTCCAATAAAAATAACTGTAAATGCTGCTAGGCGGCTCCAGATTTCTAGGGGGAGATCAGCAGCAGCCGCGCAGCAGCCAAATTAAAATTATGTTGCATGCTCACAAAAAATATAAAAAAAGATAAAAATTTTAAAAAATATAAGAAAAATTCTAGTTATCTTAGCGAGAAAGAGAGAGAGAGAGAGACAGACTACATAGTGCAGTGAAAGTTGCCGCGATTGTCTGAATTCGAAGTATTGAAAATATTAATAGAACAAACTTGTTTTGACGGAAATGCACTTTACTTTATTTATCATAGCATAGTCCGGCAGCTGCTGCGCATTGCGCGTTTCGGTTTCGGGATGAATGGAAGCAGCAGCAACAGCAGCAGCAGCAACATGTGGAGACGAGGGTGCAACATGCACATGCAGCGCTCCCACACACTGCACACCACCAACCGCCCCTCAACCCACACACACTCGCTATGCCTATGTCGATGGTTCTGATTCTGCTGATTCGGGCTGATCGCAAGTGTGTGTGCGTGTGTGTGGTGTGTGTGGTGTGTGTGTGTGTATTTCGCTTCATGCTCGTATATTTATGCAGATAGATGGCCGGAAAAGATAAAGTATCGCAACAGTTTCAGCTAAAAGTGCAAATATGTATGGTATATACATATATGTATATATATGGTATCTATATAGATATAGACAACACAGCACTCCAATTCTGCATATGACAAACACAGAAACTGTTAAAGCCTTTTTAGGTAAACTAGAGCTTATGAATTTTTAAATATTTTTGTATAATTTATGTTAGGTCAATTGTCGAATGCACTTTTTAAATTACAAAAGGAATTAGAATAATTCTACAAATCAATTACATTTTATATAGAATCGATCGCTGTTGAGTCAATTTTTAAGTTTTCCACTAGGGAATTTCTATATTTAAATTTTATTATTCAAATCATATTAAATTTATAAAAAATAGAGAAATACGCATGTGTTTAGGACATATGTTTATTACAACAATAAGAATTAGAATAATTCTATAAATCAATTATATTTTATATAGAATCGATCGTTATAGGCTTAATCTTAAAGTTTTTTCCACTAAGGAGATCTTATATCTTAAACTTTCATTCAATTTAAAAAAATAAAAAATACGCATTTGTTTAGGGAATATATTTTTCATTGTAATATATAATTTATAATATTTCCTATAGATTTTTATTTGTTATATATAATCTATAGCATTTCATATATATTTTCCTTTTGTAATATATAATCTATAATATTTCCTATATATTTTCCTTTTGTAATATATAATCTATAATATTTCCTATATAACCTTTAATATTGTTTCTGTATCCTGTTGATATTATTAAAAATATCAGTCAGTTCTAATAGGAACATAATTCACTTATTAAATATTTCATTCTGTAAATTCTTTCATAGTATTTAATTTAGTATAATACTAAAATATATTCCTCAAATCAGAACTTAAAAAAAGGGACCTAAATAGAGTTGTAACACCTTAAAAATATATAATAAAAATACTTATTATTTCATTAAATAGAGTTATCACCTCTTAAAAACATTTTACAAAAATTCTCAGCATTTAATTAAATGTTCAACAATTTATAATAAACAATCGCGTGTTATTTGAATTTAGTTAAATTGTTGTTTTGACAATTATTCCAACAACAATTTTGCAAAATATAATAGACATTTGAAATGATTTTATTTGATTGCACGTTTTTCTTGAGGCACATGATAATTGTCAACGGCAAAAATGCTTAGAAATGATTTAGGGTTTTTTTTTGTTTGTTTTTTTTTTGCCTTCTCTGTCGATTGTCAGTCAGTGGGACAGAGAGACAGACTTTTGACATCATCAACAATGCTCATCAGTTGCCCTGGGGCAGCAGCAACAGTTGCTCCTCCAAAATGCTTGTCAAGGTTTATTACAATGTTACCACAAGCGGCTGTGTCATGAAATATTAGAAACGCCAAATACAAAAAAAACAGCAACAACATGAATAGTTGTTTATGTTGCACATGTTGTTTCTGTTGTTGTTGTTGTTGTCGAGTGGTGGCCCATAGCCAAAGTTCAAGTAAGGTTGAAACCATTTGTCGGATTAAATACGCGCCGCGGTAATTATGTACTTGGCGACTTTGAAGGCAGCAAACACACAGCAACCGCAATATGTTGCTCGTGTGGCAACATAGACAACAAGGCAAACAAAAACCGACAAGATCCGACCTACGCCCCCTCCCCGTCCGCCCTGCCCCCAATAGCTACGCAGCTCTTGAAAAGCCGAAACAAGTTTTCAGCTTGAAAATTGAACAACGCCAGCGATAAGGCAAACCACACAAAGTGTCAAATGAATTTGTCGCACTCGGACTCGGGACATGGACAACAACAACATCAGCAACAACAACAGCAACAACAACAACAACAATCCCCAACACACAACACATGAAAATAAAAAAAAAATTCAAAATTTAACTGCCGAAATGACAAACCAACAGCGAGACAATCAAATATAATCACATCAAATTCTCACACCCTCCAAATATACATATATATTATATATAGTAGTATATATATATCTGTACATACAGGTGCTTCCGTTGCAGGGCGGATGTGCGTATTTGTTGTATTTCGTATTCCATTTACACCTGTTGCACGAACAACTGTGCAACATCATCAAAGAAGCGGCCAAAGACGTACGAGCAATGCATACAAAAACCACTTCCGTTGCAAGCAGGCATGTTGCAAGGCATAAAGGATCAATCACGGAGAGGGACTTTTGGATCAGAGGGACCTGTTTTTTTGGCATTTGCCAACTTCAGCACAGTGAGTTGGCATTTTTATACTCTGTTAACAAAAAGGGGAAATAGTGTAAATAAGATTTGTGTAGAATCTGAACAAAAGAAATGTAATATTTTCTTAAAAATTATTGCATTAAATGCAACTAAATTTGGGATGTATCCTTCTAGATACCTTAGACAACAGGAGAACTAAGAATTTTCGATAATCAGAAAAAACCCAAGAACAAAATTAAATATAAGAATTACTAATTAATATAAGAATTACTAATTATCTCCTTTCGAAATGAGATCAATACTATTTTCCGCACGCTATCACATAGTTTACAGATATCATTCATCTATATTTTCCACGATTTTAATTCATCTATATCTTCCACGATTTAATCCCAATTAGACTACTAACGATCTCTTTATCAGATTAGATCAATATTCTTTTAAAATTAACCCCTTCTTCTCTCGCAATCTGCAAAATATCAATAAATTTAAGATCAACAATTTAAGATCGCTCAGCTCAACTTGGCAAAACCAGAGTATATTTTAGTCGGTATATTTACTGTCCTATTCTTATTTGTTTTTCGTTGAACTTGCCACACACAAGAGATCGTATAACGATCAACTCTGTCTCTCAATCTTACGATTCTGAATCCCAATTCGAATTTATAATGATTTCATTGATCTGTCATTCAGGAGCTTCCAGCATGTCTGTAGCACGAACCGGCGAAACGTTTATATATATATTTATATATATTATAGCAGAACTTATATATGTTCGATTATATTATGTGTATAGTATACTGATAACGCTTCCTGGCTGCGTTTTATTAGAGCAGCTCGCTTCAAAGGCCGATTAATGTGTATCTACGACTAAATGGAGGCGATTCACCTTCATGCAGCTGAGACAGAGTAGCGTCAGCGATCATAAAATGATCATTTTATGAGGCTGGAGTTAGGTTATGTTGTTGTGTGTGCTTAGACAGGAATAGAAAACACTTGGATACTTGGCCGGAAATGATCAAAAGATGAATGATAATAATGCAATGCATATTAAATAGTTGTATGTAGATACATATCTATGCATAAATTGCGTGTGTTGTTTAAGAGAGCTGTAAATAGCTGTAGAGCTTATAAAAATTATATGTGTATAAAGGCAAATATATAATTTTATATATTTTACTGAGCTTAAGAGTTTCTTTAAATTTAGGTAATTTATTTTGCATACATTTATTAATAGGAATATTTATATAAGTATAATATTTTAAAATTAAACTTTTTATATTAATAAACAATTTTGTAGAGAGATTATTTGTTGATGGCAATAAGAAATCAGAAAAGTTAACAAATAGCAAATAGAATATAATTGCATAACATTTCGACAGCTGTTATGCTCAAAATGGCATGTTAAGTAACAGAGTTGCTTTAATTGTGAGCTACAGTTATGTATATTAACTTATTCGACGAAACCTTCAGTTAAGCCATCAATGCTGTCATTTTTACAATAATTTGAATTGATCGACAATCGTCTGCCCCATTCAATAGACATTTAAACATTAGACGAGCACTTGGCAACCGATTGCGTCTGTTGCAAGTAGTTTTTTTTTGTCTGTCTGTCTTATCAACTTCATTCATTAGAGTGTGTGTATGTGTGTGTGTTTGTGTTTGTGTGCGTGCATGTTATTGAGAGAGCCACTACAGTTACTCGGAATGGCAAGACTTGCATGCCATGTACTCACTTCGTTAAATATAGCACACTTCAATAAAAAAATGCCGTGCCAACGTTTCAGTTCGGTTTCCATTCATCAATATAAGAAAGCGACCCAAACTGTGTCAATCAGCGGCAGCAACAACAACAACTACACAAACAAAAGCAACAACAACAACAGCAGACCAGCTTGAAGCGAATTGGCAGGTCTCGTGCGCTTATCAGAGACCCGTTCGCCATCTCTCAGTTTGTTTGTTGGGTGTGTAGTGTGCCGCAAAAGTCGTCGCTGATTACGGTTATTTATTTTTTGTTGTTTATTTTTTTTAATATTGCTTATAATTTTATATATATATACATACATATATACATACAATATTATATTATTTTTTTTGCATAGGCAAAAGGTGACCCGGCGAACTGTGGGGCTATCAGCGCCGGACAAACATGCACGCACACCCATACACTAGCGCACACGCACATGATCACACACACACACATACATGCATATACACTTGTGAGTTGAGCACTCGAAATTTGCGTTGGGTTGGTTGATTTGTTCTGCCCGCGCGAATTATGATTGAATAATGTGCACACAACCGAGGGTCGTCGTAGTCATAGTCGCTTGCCAGTCAATTATGCAAAACGGTTACTGCACTTTGCATTAATTAACAACAATATGTAGTAACAACAAATAACAAACAATAGAAAATACAACTTTGGCGCTGCCGCTGCGCTCTGTTGGCAGAAAATTTGCACGTGTCATGCTTAGGGCCTAAGCTAAGCTTGCCAAAGCAAACAGCTGTTCACAGCGACAGAGAGAGAAAGAGAGAGAGTGTGTGTGTGCTAAGAAAGAGAATGGCGGCAGACGAAGAGAGAGCAAGGCAAGAAAACGTCGTTGTTGTTGTTGTTTTGTGCTGCCTCCCTTCCAGTGTGAGTGAAATATTTCGCAGTTAAATTTAAATTGAATGTGTGTACATGTGTGCGTGTGTGTGTGTGTTTGTGTGCTTGCAACATTTTCAGTAATTTAAAAATAAGTGCGCCGACGACCGGCGGCCCCAAATAGCATCCGCGAAATGCAGCAGCAGCAGAAGCAGCAGCAGCGTAGTCATAGTCGTTGCCACTGGATAGGCCCATGCCATGCCATGTGATGCGTGTGCAGCATAGGCATTAACAAGAGCGAGATAGAAATATATATGTATGTATATAGCCAGGGGCTGCGACTGCGACTGTGGTTGACGCTGGGGCTGGAGCAGCATTAGCAGCAGCGGCAGCAGCAGGCGGGTCTCCGGTCGGTCCGTGTGCGCGAGATAAACAAACTGCCAGTTCACTATCAATCAAATACCGGAAACAGCTGCTTTAGTTTTATTTTGCCATAGCCATTTGGCACAGCAACACACACACATACACGCATACACAGAGAGAGCATACAGAGGCAGCGGCAGCGGCAGAGGCATAGGCAGACAGACAGCAGCAGCGACGACTTAGGCAATGGCTGCATCGTCGTCCACGTCATCGTTCATTTCAACGTGGCATATGTACATATACATACATACATACATACATATGATGTACCCGTAAAAAATATTGAAAACATTTTTTTTTTGTAATATTTAGTATTATATGATTTTTTTATTTTGTAGTTTTTAACGGAACATACATTCTAAAAACATTACATAAAGTTCATCATCATCATCATCGTCTACATCCACATTCACATCATCATCATCATCTTCATTCAACTTCTCAGTTTATTTATTTATAATAAAATGTACAAATAAAATAAATATTTATTATGTATAGCTTTTTGTATGTATGTATAGTGCCTTATAATATTAATCGTTTACTTAATATTCATAATTTTTGTTTTTTTATTTATTTTTATTTTTTTTTGTAGTTATTTTCCATATTTCTTTTGTTTTTTTTCTTTACTATCTTTAAGGAGTTTTTTTGCTTTTAGTTTGTTTTTTTTTTGTTTCTTTTTTTTAATAGTTAGGATTTAAGCATAGTACATTGTTTTTGTAGTGTATTACTAAGCTATTAGCTTACATATTACATATACATTTATAACATATGGTAAAATGTTGTTGTTTTTCTTCTTTTGTTTAGTTTCAACATATTAATTTGTTTTTGTTCTTTTTTTTTTAATTTGTTTATCGCGGGGGGTATGCTGGGCTGTCTCATATTCTCTAGCTTTTAGTTTTTTTTTGTTGATATATTTATGTATAAAATTGTTGTATGTATTTTTGCTGCATATATTCATAATTTTTTTGTGGATTTTTACGCTTAAGTTTTTTTTTGTTTGGCTTTGTATTTTTTTTGTTTTTGTTTTATTTATTTTATTGTATATGTTTTAAATTTTTATTTGGAATTTTCTTGCATTTGTTTAGAGTAATTTGCTGCTTGGTTTTTTTTGTTATGTTTCTATGTATATAAAGTAGCTATGTAGTAGAAGAGCTGTATTTACAATTCAGTGGTAATTTATTTATTTTTTTAAAATATTTTTACAAGAAAAGCTAAAAATTTGCATATAAAATACATTTATAAGAAATTAATATTCATATATATTTCATTTCATTTCATTTCGTTTCGTCTCGTTTTTGTGTTTTTAGTATGTATTTTAAAAAGTATGTTATCAGTTTTTCGCTTATTTTTCTTCTAGTAAAGTAAACTTGTTTTTTTATTTTTTTATGGCCAACTGACTTAAGATTCCATATACATACATACCCACATATATATACATAAAATAAGCACATTTAAACTGTTTTATATAGCTGAACTAATACATCAAAAATATGTCTGTTTTTTGAAACATAAATATTATCCATTAAATTCGTGTTTTTTTTTATTTTTCTCAATTTTTGACACTACATTTAATATAATTTTTGTATATAATTTTTAGTTTTTATCTTGAATTTACTACAACATCAAAAATGGACTGGTTTGGTATCGTATCTTAATTTATTTATTTTTCCTAGATTTTGTCTCTTGTGAAATATGTATGTATAATTTTCTTTTATTTTTTTTAATAATTTTCGCACATATATATTTTTCTAAAAGTTTGTAATGTTTTATCAAAAAGGAAGTTTTACTTTACAAATTGTTAAAAAAAAAACAAAAACATAAAAAACCAAATGAAAAATCATAAAAATATTTATTTGTTAAATTAAGCGAAAATTATTTTTTAAATAACATTTCTAATAATTAATAATTATCTGTTTGCAGTCTTTGGTTATTTATTTTTTCTTTTCTTGTTTTTCATTTTCTTTTCTTTACGTTTTTTTTTTGTTTTGTTTTTGTTTTTAAATCATACATTAAACATTTTTTTTTTGTATATCTATAAATTATACATTCAATATTTGTATATATATACAATATATATATATATATCTTTAAGTCATACATTTAATATTTGTATATATAGGCGTATATATATATATATATATATATATATATATATCAATTTCGATCTCAATTCCAATTCAAGCGACATTTGTCGTGTGTGTCGCGTTTTTTACGCGCGGCAAAAAACGCGCACAAAACGCGCGCCGCTTTAATAATCCGGACTGGAATCGAGCAGCCGTTTCTCTGGCGTTAAATCGCCCTTACGCAATATGCGACTGGCTGCACTGCATCCATGATCGAATCCCTTGCCATTGGTTTGCATGCCAACGCCGCCCTGTGTGCCATTTGTTGCATTCCCATTGAGATTGCCGCCACCAAGTGGCACAATCGGCATCATGCTGCTGTTGCTGTTGGTGGCATTACCAGCGCCCGCTGAGCCCGAACCCGACCCGGAGCCGGAGCCCTGGCAGCGGCAACCCCTGCCCGCAAAGCGTGCATAACACTTCTCGCAGAGCTTGATGCAACCCCGCATTGGCCAGTAACACCAGAGGCAGGGCAACACAATGGACAGGGCGCCCAGCCAGCCCCAGCGCTGGGTGCGCTTGTAGGGGCCACAGGAACAGGGATTATCGACGCAGGGTGTGCCGGTGCCATCATCGCAGTCCATATCATTGTCCCGGGCACAGTGATAGAATAACGCTTTGGCGCAGCATAAGCACGAGGCATAATCAATGATGGACTCCGCGCTGCATAAGCATGTCTTGTTGCATACCCAGGTCTGGGGCAGGGGTCGCGGTATCTGGCACTGCTCGCAGCGGCACAGGCCGCAACGTGGACAGACAATCGCATTCATCAGCGATGGATCACCGGCCATGACAAGGGAGGCGCCACCACCACCATTGTTGCCCAGCGGCAGCATCTGTTGCTGTTGCTGCTGCTGCTGCTGTTGCAACAACTCTTCCAGCGCATGCATGTGCTCCTTGCCGGAGGCGGGCTGCTTGGTTATCGGTTGCGTTATCGGCTGGGCATTAGATTGGGCTGCCGCTGCTGCCGCAAAGCCCAGGCCCAAAATGTTGCGCGGCGGCGCCGGTGGCGGCATTTGTGTTGCAAAGTGTGAGGCGGGTGCTTTGGTGTGACCATTTAATTGTTGCAGTTGTTGATGATGATGATGTTGCGCGGGATTTTGTTGCAAATGCGAATGTATTAAGCCATCAATGCCATCGATGCCACCAGTTGACGCTGCTGTGCCCGCAGCTGACGCCAACGTTCGACTATGATGATGTCCATGAGGATGTTGCTGTTGTTGCAGGCGTCCAATTGCTGCTGCTGCCGCTGTGTTGCCGCCAATTGCTGTCTGCTGTTGATGCCGCTGCGGCAGCAACAACAAATGATGCGTCGTTGTTTGGCCATTATCCTGCTGCCCAGCTGGATGCTGGGAGCGCGTTGCATGCTGCAGCGGCGTATCCACATACTCATTGGTGAGCCTTTCAGATTCGGGTCGCGGTTGCGCCAGCGTGACGGGGGAGGCGGGCGGCTGACCCGTTGACAACAAGGACACGGGCTCAGCGCTTTGGAAATGACTAAGGAAGTTGCTGTTGTTGTTTAAATTGTTGCTGTTGCTGCTGTGGCTGATGTTGCTGCTGTTGCTGTTGCTGATGTTGCTGCTGCTGTTAATTGTCAGCAGCGGCAACGGCGGACGACGACGCGTAAAACTTGAAGTCGAGCCGGAGCTGCTGTTGGCCGTTGCCGTCGATGAGGATGCGTTGCTGCTGTTGCGGCTCAAACTGCTCGGACGTTGTGGCAGAAAGGTCAGATGATGTATCTGATAATCGTCAAAATCGGCCGTTGTTGGTATTATCGATATAATGTTGTTGTTTGTTGTCGTTGTTGTTGTTGTTGTTGTAATACTTGGATGTTGCAACTGATTGTTGTTGCCACTTAACGTTGCTGCTGCTGCTGTTGCTGTTGCTGTTGTTGTTGGCTCCGGCGCCCTTGGTCGATGCACGCGCGGTTGCAGCTTTGGGGGCCGGGGTGGCGCCAAGGGATCGCCGCCATTTCTGCGATCCATGTAGTGTTGTAACCAATACAAACCACCAATGCTGCCCTCAATAATCCCCTCTATAATTGCTGTGCCCAAAATCGGCTCGATTTGCCTTCATCCTAGCACGTTCTTTCTGATATTATATATATAGGGTTTATTATCCAAACACAGCAGCGGCGATTGCTTTCTGCAAAGAATGAAATATAAGAATTTTAAATTAGTGTCAAGTTTATTTTAATTTTTTTTGATAGTAAATAAATATATGTAGATTTAAATTAAAAAAATAAAATTTAAAAATTGGGTAATAAGAAATAGTTTAGATGCAGCGGAGAAGCTTCTGGAGGTATTAAAATTAGCTTGTGGCATAGAAAAGCTCAAGAAGAATATTGATAAAATTCGAAATTATAATATTAAGCTGCCTTAAGATACTTGGTTCAGATCAAGCCCAGAAAACTGTAATTTCCAAAGATTAATTAAAAGATATAAACAGCATTGGGTAGAATATACTTTCGATTAATACTGATCTTTCGAAAAAGAACTGTAAGTTTGGAATTCATCTTAATAAACTAAATACATTATTAGTATTTCGATAATTCCAATTCTGAAAACTATAGGAAAAGTGTGGGAAGAAAATATCGCTCTTAATAGAACATGAATTAGATTTTTCAAAAAAAAAATATAATTCAATAAAATCGGTTGAATTTATTTAGAAATATATGGAAAAATCGTGGGAGAAATATATCGCTCTTAATAGAACATGAATTCGATTTTTCAACAAACAATATAATTCAATAAAATCGGTTGAATTTATTTAGAAAATTATGGGAAAATCGTGGGAGAAATATATCGTTATTATAAGATCATGAATTCAATTTCTTAACAAAGAATTTAATTTAATAAAAATCCGATGAATTTACTTAGGAAATTGTGGAAAAATCGTAGGAGGGATATATCGCTGTTATTATAAGAGCAAGAATTAAATTTCTTAATAAATAATATAATTGAAAAAAATTCGTTTGCATTTATTTAGGAAATTGTGGTCTTAGAGAAGCTATAGAATCAGTTAATATCAAAGAAAAAAGTCAATTAATTCTGCAAAGCATGTTGTCGAAACAATTTAATACAGATTTTTAGAAGAGTTTTAGATTTTTAGGAGAGTTTTAGATTTTTAGGAGAGTTTTAGATTTTTAGGAGAGTTTTAAATTTTTAGGAGAGTTTTGCGCTCAATTTCTCAAAGAATTTTGCTGAAAACCTTCAGTAAATTGCACCAAAAGGTTTATCTATTGCCTTAAAAGCTATACAACTCTTCTAAAATCATATAGTTCACCGTACACTCTATCTAAAATTATCATAATCATAAACTACCTTCAAATGGCACGTATATTTCTATCTAACCTCATTGAAGGCCCCATCTAAAACCCCCTGCAATTTTTCGTTGCCCAACTATATAAACTTATTGTTTTTGTTGTTGTTTTTATTACTATGCTTAAAATTGAAAACTTTTCTTCACATACTATATACGAGTAATTTTCATTGTTTGTAATTAATTTTGCGCTGTGTGCTATAAAAAAAATAAAAATAAAACCAACTAAAAAACAAAAACAAAAAAAAAAGAACTACAAAACTTTGGTCAGCTCAACGCCCAAGAAGAAGGTCAAAAACTTTGGCGTGACTTTTGTGTAAACATAATATGCAAAGCTCTTTAGCATACCCTGTTTTAAAGTCATAAAAAAAGGTTGGGTATAAGCCTTTTGTGTAAACATAATATGCAAAGCTCTTTAGCATACCCTGTTTTAAAGTCATAAAAAAAGGTTGGGTATAAGCCAGAAATAAAGGTAAAAATAGGAGAGAGAAAAATTTTATAAATGTAATTTAGATATATTAATATTGCATATATTTTAAAGTAATTTAAGCTTTATAATTTGAAAAAAAAATATATAAAAAAAAAATAAATTTTTTTTAATGCTTCTTTGAAAAATCCACAAAAAAGCGATAAATAAACAAGATTTATCTAAAATTCTATACTCTTATTAGCATGTCATATCCAAATAATATTTTAAAAGTATTTCCTTAATTTTTTAAATTTTCTACAGGGTATTTTCTTAGCTACAACGCTATAATATCTCACTCATAGTTGTTTATTTTGAGTTTTGTTTTAATTTTTGCCCTCTTCAAATGTCTCAAATTGGCACTAAACATTAAAATTCACTTGAATTTCTTTTTTTTTCTCAAGATTATGGACTCTCCTCTAATTGTAAAGTTTTACTAATTTGATGTGGGGATATTCATTTCATAAAAAAAGGGTATCATGTTTTAATGGCAATTCAACAGAATTCTGTGCTAGTTTATTTGGAATTGTTTAAAGATTAAAAGTCTTACTTAACATTTAGAAAAAACAAATACATATAAAAACTGGTTAGCAGCAGTTTTTGCGTTTATTTTGGCACAGATTTTTATTTATTTTTATATATGAAATGAAGTGTAAGTATTATAATCAGGCCCCAGCCTCGATTTGAACTGAATAACCTTCATTATCATTTAATGGCCACTCCCTCGGCTCGTTAAAATCTACGCAAAAAATATAATTAACTTACTTAATGTTTTGTATTTATTAGCTAAGAATTTATGTGTTTTTTTTTGGTTTTTTTGTTTTTCATTTGGAAACTGATCAATTTTTCACTTTTTTTTGGTTTTTGGAGGTCAGAGACATAAAAACTGCTAATTAAACTTTAAATGTCCCATTGATGATGATGATGATGATGATGATTAAAGCGCAAAAATATTTTATATATGTTTGCATATGTTTACACATAATTAAATCCGAGGCACGAGTCGCAAATATGGAAATACAGGAAATTAATAAATGCCGGGGGCGTAAAAAATAAAATTTAATAAAAAAAAGAGCAAACTATGCAAAAGTCTCTCTCCCTATCTATAGCTATCTATATAGCGAAGTATGCCGATTAAATAATAAAAAAATAGCATCAAGAAAAGTATTTTTATTTCTATTTCTATTGTTATTATTATTATTTTTTTTATTACAAAATTGCTGCACGAAGAAAAAGCAGCGAGAAAAGCGCGCTGCTAAATGAATTTTTATAGATACACCTTTATATAAGTATATACATATATATATATCTATATATATATATAGATATATACGTATTTGTATGTTTTGGTATAAAAATTAACACAAACGCCCACTTATTGACGTCATGTCCGGTACTCAAAAACAATTTTCGAGAATGACCACAATTGAGAAAAACAAAATCGAAATAAACAGCCAACAGATGAGGAATGGGCCAAGATCTGATGATGCTAAAACGGTGAAAGGGGAGGGGGGGGGAGGGAGTGTGCGTTGGCAGGGGTAGTTGAGGGGCAGGCAGGCTATGCCAGATCGTTGCTGATTGCCAATAAGAAAAGGCAACAAAAACAAATATATAAAAATTCAAATTAAAAAAAAAAATACAAAAATAAGAAAAGAGGCTCACTTAAAACGAAGATTAAAATACCCTAGAAACTAGAGGAACTAAATAAAATAATATTCTGATTAAGAGTCAAACAAATTCAGCTATATAAAGTGAAATTTAAAATTGCATTGGCAGAGTATCTTGAGGAAAAAATGTTTCCCAATGATTGTTTCTATAAAAGTTAAAAAATATACATATATAGAACAAAATTTATCAATGATTTTTTCAAGTTAGCTATATACTTTAGTAAACCTCATTTAATTATTTTCGTTATATGTTTCATTAAAATAACTATATTTTAATTTATAATAAAATATTGCAGATTGTCTCGTCTTTTTCCCCTAATTAAATATATATATATACATATATACTTCAGAGCAACGTAAAAAACATCCTTAGTGCATTACACAATACCTGACAAAATTATAATATCATCTTAAAAGTGTATAAAACCCTAAAGTGTATATTTGCCAATCGTTTGGCCTGTAAACGTGATTAAATGTTTTCGTTTGATTTTCTTTTTTTCTAGCTATTTCTTTTTAGTAAAATTTTATTTTATTTTACTGTCAGAGCATTAATAAATTATATTTGTTTTGTAAATAATTTTTATAAAAATCAGGCCTACTTTTTTTTAAATAAAAGTAAAAATTAACGTAAAAATATTTATATTCTGGGACTGTAATTAGAATTTATTAAAAAATCACAAAAACAGTAATTAAAAATTTAAATAAAATATATTGTGCCTTGTATGAGCTTTTGTATATATTTAAATCAGTATTCTTAAGCAAAAACAAAATCTTTAACAAAATATATTGTTATTTAATTAAAATTGTACAAATATTGTTTCTAATCAAACACGTTTATAAAATTAAAACAGATCATATCATAAATAATAATAATACTTTATTTAATAGCTTATGCCCTGAAAACATAATTTAAGTGCAATAAATAAATGGAATATTTAAACCACGCCCAAAACAAAAGCAAGAAAAAAAATGAGAAGAAAAATATAAAAAAAAACACGCAATGCCAAGATTTTCGATTTCATTCTTAAATTAATTGGCACAGCGAACAACAACAACAATAAAAACCGCAACAACAATAGGCAAAAACACGTAATTTTAAAAGTTTTTTTTTTATATGTTTTCTTATTTTTAATTGCGTTAAAATTTTGTGTGTGTTTCATTTTCTGATTTTTCGGATTTTCTGATTTTAATTTTTTATTTTTTTTTTGAATACCCTTTTTGAATTTGTCAAGAAATGTATGACACATAGAGAGAGTTGTTGTATTGAGGCTATAAAATATGTTCAAGTATATTGTCTATGAGAATATTGATAAAAGATACAAATTAAAATACAAATATATGTAAAAGATACTTTATAGTTGCGTTTAGTTTTATTAATGAAAGTTATATTAGCAATTTTTTAAAAGCATTTAATGTGCAACAATTTAATATTTAGCTTTTCGTTTTTCTTGTTTTTATAAATTTTTGCTTTTTTTTTATTTTTTTTTTATTTTTTTTTTTATTTTTTTTGCCGCCAGTCAAACTTTGACCTTGGCAACGCAATAGTGAAAAAGTGCTGCCAATTTTTTAAAGTATTGTATAGAGCACATTTATTTATAACATTTTTGTTGTTGTTGTTGCTATTTTGTTGTTCATTCAATGGCGCACAAAATGAAATGTGCCATTTGAATTTGTAACGTTTTCATTAATAAGTGAACTTGGTGGCGCTGCGGGCGCCACAAAAACAAGTCACAAGTCTCAGTCGCAGTCGCAGTCAACGTCTCAGTCGCAGTCGACGTCAGCTTCTCAGTGACGTCGATGTCATTGCTGTCGTCTTCATTCAAATGCTGGCAAACGTTTCAAAGATTCAACAATTCGACGGATTTGCCATTGTGTTTAGTTTGTTTGTTTGTTAGCACAAAACAACAACAACAACAACAAGTGTCACGCCTGTTGCAAATTCAAAATAATATTATTTAAGGCAGACAACCTGCGACAACTACAACAACAACACCATCAAAAACCAGCTACAGCAACAACAACAAAACATTGCGTTTTTATATTAAAAATAAACTCAGGCAAATCAAATGCAAACAGGTTTTATATTTTATACACTTGTATATACTCCCTATGAAAAGTATTTAAATAGGGTATATTCGGACTTTGTAAAGGGCATGTAACAGCAGAGAAAACTCTTTTTTTATATATTGTATATACATTTATTGCATTGAATCAAAGTAATTTTATATTTTATAACAACACAAAAAGCTAGAGTAATTATAAAAATATAGATATTTCTGATCTAAAATTTAAATATGTATATCTGACTGTTCCTTAAAGCTAGGAATTTTAATTATTTATTCACTTTTTCCACAGACTCTCTGATAGTGCTATAAAATTTACCAAAGAGTGGTTGAACCATTTTTAATAAAAAATAAAGAACGCTCTTATTAATTAATTTAGCAAAAATATAAACAAAAATTATTTCAAGCTTGTAAGCACGCATAGTCCAAGAAATCCATTTCAAAACAATATTTTAATATATTTATTATTTAAATTAAACATTTTTAGACACGCTTGATATTTAATTCTCTTCTAAACTATTGTTAAAAAATCAAAACAAATGCAAAAGTTATTCAAGCAACACTTTTTCTCCCACAGTGCTCTGCTTGTGCCCTGCTTTAGCTGCTTTAACTGCAAGCAGTTTACTGCTTAACTGCTATACAACTCTGCTTAGTATTTGGCCTACAGGGTACCACAAAGTCTAGCTTCAATACTTCAATTTAAAGGCATTCCTACTTGTTTATTCGCGTTGCTGTTGCTTTTTTTTTTTTTTTTTGCTGTTCTGGTTAATAAGCCGGCGACTTTTGAGGGCCAGGCCAGTGGGCGGTGGGCGGTGGTGTTTGCCCGTTAATGTAGGAGGAGCGGAAAGGGGGGGGGGGGGGTTTGTAGGCGTTTGCAGTCAAGAGGGCGCGCCCCACGTTACCATTTATATATACATATGTATTTTCAATTAAATTGCCACAACAAGAAATGTCAGCATGACCCAATTATCATAAAAAAACATAAAATAAAAAAACAACATAAAAACTACTCATAAAGCGTTAAATATTTATTTGCCATAATTAATGGGATATACTTAATAAACAATTCAATTTAAGAAGCTGCATAAATTGTGTCTTTAAGTGAAGTAAACGGAAATTAAAAAATAATATTAATAAGTTGTGTTTAACCAAGTTTTTTGAAGGAAAATTTTGAGCTTTTGACAAATTAGAAGATAGTATTTAAAGTATATAAACTGCTTAGTTATGGGATATGGAAAAAGGTTTTTATTTAGTCAACAAATCTAGTAAACTATGAAAAATATTACAACATTAAAAACAAGATAATTTAGTATACAGAAATCTTCTCAATTTGTAATCTTAAATATCTTGAACTTCGCCGAAAATACTACTAAAATATCTATTAGCTAAATATGCCGATTGCTGAATATTCCAATCAATTAAAATTTATATAAATAATACATAAAAACAAAACAAAACATTGTACCTTAAATAATTAAAATAAAATCTTAAAATATCTATAAATTTAAAAGTATAAAAAGAGAGCTATATAAATGGAATAAAGGGCTAAAGATTTATGCTGTTGAAAATATGTTGCATTTAATGCATTTTGGCGCGACGCCTGCTAAAAATATGTGCGGATATGCCACACACACAAACCAACACACACATATGGTTAATTATACACACAAATGCAGATACAGATGCAGGCTAGAGATACAGATGGAGGAGATACAGATACAGAAAACGACAGCGACAAATGAAAAACCAACACAGGAAACACTAATGACTGCAACCAAAGAACTGCAAAGCCCCGTGGCAGTAAATTGGTAACGGGAAAGAAAGGCTAGATGGTAAAAAAAAGGGGAAAAATAAAGGGGAAGAGGGCAGGAAAAAGGGAAAAGGGCGCAGGGAAATCGATCTTGGCAGCATGAAGCAGCAAAAACCCAAAGACGCAGCCAGAACACAGATCATTAAACTATTTAAATGCGCAGAGAGAGAGGGAGAGCGAGAAAGGGAGAAACTTGTGACAGACAGCTCAAGCCAGAGACTAAAAGAGAACTAAAAACCAGATACAAGATACAAGATACAAGTATGTAGTCTAAAAAGGCCATATGTTGTGGATGCTGCAGCAAAAGGGCAGCTAATAGTTTTCAAAGCAAATGAGCAGCACATGTGGCAAGCACACGCAGCAACAGCTACAGATACACACACACATAACTATAAGATACTCACGCATGTATCTATAGTAGCATGAATGTATATATATATAGGGTCTGTCTTGGTCTATGCTCTTGATAATGATGCTGATGATTATGTTTGCCTGCTTTGTTCAGTTTATTTTTTTTTATTTTTATATTTTATTTTTATTTTTATTATTTTCCCTTCTTTCTTTACACTTTACTTTTATAGTAATCATTGAAGCTAACTGGCTGTAGCTCTGAGAGCTATGAAAGAACGCACAGCAAAAGATCAAATCACCATCAAATGAGGCAACAACAACAAAACTGGAAACCTTAACCTGAGTCAGAAAGAAGCCCATAAACTACAGATGATCGACCTCAAGATACATATATATATATATTCTTGCATTGATTGTCGCTCTTACAACTTCTCGCTCTCTCTGTCTCCTTCTAGGCAGCTGTATCTGTATCTATGAATGTGTTTTGTATCTGTGTGTGTGTGTGCTTGTTGTTTGAGCTGCGTCAGCTGGTGCATGTAGGTAGATTTCAGGTAGAAATCTCTGTGTGTTCTTATAATGACTAAAGTGAGTTACAGTTAAGTGGCAGCCAAAAAGGAAGCTGCAACATTTGCCAGCAGCTCTGCTGTGCGTAAGTGCTGTTTCATTGTTGTTGCAGCACACCTTTTGACTAGACAACAACAACAACAGCAACAACAACCTGCAACAGATGTTTTTACAAAAAAAAAAGTTCATTGAAATATTTGTATCCTGTTCGGACCTAAAAAAAAGGGAAAAAACTCTCAATAACATACATATATATATACATAGCGAACAATCGATATTATGAATGGTTTTTTAGCTACAATTCAACTTCTTTTTACCTATCGATACTATCGAAACTGAATTCATTCATTCTGTACCATGCATAAATCAAGATTTTCATTCAAGATTTTTTTCGATTTTATGTTTATATTAAACACATTTCCAAATGTATAAATAACCTTAATTTCATTATACATTATAGTTTGTACAAGTTTTGTAAACACCCTTAATGTTGTTTATTGATTTTAGACGTAATATTGTTTTTACTATTAGTTTTTGGCAACTGCTGGGGCTGTAAATTTAGAAAAACTATTTTTTAATTATCATTTTGGAATCGTTAAATGTTTTAACTATAGTAAATAGTAGATTTTGTATGGTTGTTTGGATTTTTATACATAATTTTTGCTACTTAAATAAGTTATATTATAAATGTATTTTTGAGCTTTGATTTTTGTATATTATTTTTAATTATATTTATATATTATTTTTAATTTTTTAAGACTATGTTTTGTGCGCTAAATATATTAGTTTTAATTTTCTAAGATAATAAAATATATAAAGCAAGGGCCTGCTGCATTATTTTTAAAAAATTGTAATTTAAATACTTGTATCTTTTTTGTGACTTTTAGAATAAATTATTTATATATCAATTTGTAGCTTATTTCAAGTTCAAGCTTCAATTTAAGTTTTAAATATCTATAACTTATTTAATTGTACAACAAATTTGCCCCAAAAATCTACCTTAATATAGTCATACTATCTAAACAAACCTAGCTACGTTTATGCTATGTAGATATATATTTTTTATATCTAAATATTTTTCGTGTGTTCTGTTCTAAAATTCCGGTCACATCCTTACACGCGCAACGCCCACGCAGCAGAGCAGCAGAAGCAGCGGTACGTTGACTGCGCAGGCGACAGCTGGTTCTGGCTATGCCTATCTATCTATGTATCTATGTATCTATATAGCTATGTATCTATGTATCTGACAACGTGCTAAAGACGTTCATTGGCTTGGCCTGGCCTGAGAAAATACGCCAAAATGAAATAAGCAAAATTCATGACATGCTGATGATGACGTCAATGACACACACACAGATGCATACGCACACACACACACACACACATACACAGAGACGTGCTAAAAGGAGGAACGCCATCAGGTCTGTCGTCTATATTTTGTTACACCACATAGTATATTTATTTTTTGTTCCCCCACTTATAGAGCATGGGCTACCAAAATAGCAACAACAACAACAACAACAATGAGTGCGGCCTTCCTTTATTTTTTTTTCGGCTGAGGGGGGAGGGGGGTCTCAAAAGAGCGCTGAGGCAACCAACCAAGCGACATCAACCTGACCCGCCTTAACTTGCCCTCAAAGTACACACACCCACACACATACACACACCCACACACACCTACACACCCACACGCACACACCCACACACACACACACCCACACACACACACAAATACATAGACACAAACAGCTGAGCTGGCAAAAGTTTATCAAAGCATATAAACAGGCGCGTGACTTGAGGGGCGCACACACAGATACACGCACACACACACACCCACAAGATACACACACACACAATTGTATGCGCAAAGAGTCACAAAAACACTTGACTGTCTGCGCTTAGCTATTTTTAGCCACATTTTGGCCAACAAAAAGCGTAGCATCCTCGCCTTTGCCGCTGTCGCTGTATCCGTATCTGTTAGATACAAAAAGAGGTGAGTGACGCCTAAAGTGTCTGCCGTGCTATGAATTTGATATACTTGCGTTTTGTAGCACACACACAGGATAACAAAACAAGCGTGGGCTCGTCTCAAGGAATAACTTTTGTTGAAACCCCCAAAAACCAAACTTAAATTGTAGCTGAAAGGATGTTTTTTTTTTATATATTTTTGAGGCACATCTATGGCTGTAACCCACAGGTGGCAAAGGTGGCAGGTATGCTATATTTTATTTTATTTTCTATTTTTTTATTTTTCTCTCTGTCTACATCAAAGGCCGCCATTCAATTTGACAGCTTTGGCGTCATCTATGCCCATATTTATTATATTTATTTTTCGCAAAGCGTTTCATTGACGACATTTTTGTTAAGATACAGATATATATGTATCTATATCTATTATATGTATATATAGCACATTTAATGAGCATTTTGTATGCGTTTCTCGACAATGGCCATTTGGGTGGCCCGGACCAAGTAAACTACGAAGTAGAGAGATGCCTTAAGCTTTGGGGCATGCAAAAACTAACAAATGACAGATACAGATACACAGAGAGGTAGATAAAATGGGTGGCGCTAGCTTAGTTTTGCTAATGGACAGCTTGGTATTGAAAGCGTTTTGGAATGCGTGCTTATGCCTAAATGAAGTGCACGTTTCAAAGAATTCTTCCGTTTGGCAAATGCAAAAAAGATTTGCTTAAGAAAACACATTGCAAATAAATATATAGTATATATTGTCAGCTAAGCTTAAGATAGATTGTACAGGTATTAGGTAGAATAAAGTGCACAAGATTATGATAGATATATAAAACTATTTATAAACTTAAATGCGTCTTGGAATGAGTGTCGAGAAAATTGCAAATCATAATGCTATATATCATATTTGAAAGACAGTTTAAAGCCATAAATATTTATTGTAAAAATCTGTTTAAAATATTGGTTGTTTTTTAGTGAATTTTAAATTTATAAAGAAAATTATTTGGGCTGCAGTTAAGGTTTAAAATTGCCTTAAATTGTATTCAATTTCAGTTTATAAATATTTTAAATAAAACTTTAAATACAATTTAAAAGAATTTAACTAAATTTCAAAGCAGTCCGCCCAAGTGCATAGCTTAAATATTTTTATTATAAACTGGCAGATTATAGAATAATATAGATTAATTTCTAAGCACAAATATCTTTAAAAAATTCTATATAAAATAGAAAAACGTATCAATTCAATAGGGCATCGTTTGGGCCCTTAGAAACAATATTTAAACAGCTTTAAAAGCTATAATTAAATTTAAAAAATTGTGTTTTTATGAAATGCAAATAATATATTCCAAAAGTGTACAGAAAACCATAAAAACCCAACAAAACGCACAATTTTTAAACCATAAACAACTCCCCAATTAATTATTATTTATATTAATACCAAAAAAACAATAGAAACTTATTAAATTTGCCATTTATATTAAATAAAAAGCTATTTAAACATTTCTACAAATTTTTACAATATTTTCAGTAAACAAAACAATTCAAAAAAATCAAAAAAAAATAATCAACAATTTACGCAAAATATTTCTCAGGCACTTTTGCTTTATATATGTACCCAAGTGTGCCCATTCATTTCATCATTATCATCATCATAAACATCATGATGAAGAACCATTGCAATGCCCTAAAGTTGTTGCTGTTGTTGGGTTTATTTTTAAAAATTATAATTTTCAAAAATAACAATTTTGCGACGACAAAAATAATTAAAATCACATGTTTGCTTGCGGCATAAAATGTTTTTCAGACTTTTTGGTTTTTCTTTATTATGTATTTATTTATTATTTTTGTTTCTTTCTTTTAACTCTTTTGTTGTTGTTGTTGATATTATTGTTGTTTTTGATTCTTTTTTCATTTTGACTTTTCATTTTGGCGTTTCGCTTTGCTGGCAGCGCAAAAAGCCGCAGAATTTAGATTTTTATTTTTTGTTTTTCGTCAAAGTACTCGTCTACTTACATATTGATATATGAATATATATATATATATATATAAATAAATATATGTATTTATGTATATTTAAATATATGTAAGTATGCTCTGTTGTGTGTGTGTATCTGTATCTTACTGAAGATATTAACGCTGCAAGTCTCTGATATATTCGTTTGCCATAGTTTCCCCCAGTTTTATTTTACATCTTTTTAATGAATTCTATTTGTTGCATTTGAGAATTCTTCTTTTGATCTTAGTTATACTTCACTTCTGCTCTAAAGACTTTTATATAGATATTACATATAAAAGATAGATATATATCTATTGCATTTTATAAATTCAGTTTATTTTTTCAATATAATCGAGCAAATATAGGCATTATTTTAATTGAAGAAAGATTTATTAAATTAAAACAAAGCTATTAGATATTAATCAACAATACAACACTATATATTTTATTTGAAAGAAATATATATAATTTTCATAAAACATTAAGTAATTGCAGTAAAGCTCCCATTAAATTATAAATATTTGATTATATTTTGTTCTTTCAAGATTTATTCAATTTATGAAACAATTAAAAGTCTTTGACATTTTAGAAATACAACAAAATTTAATATAAATTTAATTAATAATAAATAAACAATAAAATGTAATATAAAGCAAGCTTTGTTTTGTTTATATAACAAATACTTTATTTGCAAGTATAGCAAGTTTATTAATTTATTAAATTACTTTACAGATACTTTTTAATTTAAATAGTTTTTATATTTTTTTAGGAAAAAGCAAACGTTTTTTCTCATAAATTTAAATTTTAATGCAATGCTAGAAGAAAAATCTAAAATCAATTTTAAAAAAAAAATTAAATAAATAACTTTAATTTAGAAAACTCTATCCCTCTCAAAAATAACTTGAAATATTTTTTTTTGATTTTTTAGGAGAAAGCAAACGTTTTTCCTCATAAATTAAAATTTTAATGATGACAGAATTAAAATCTAAAATTTTCAATTTAAAAAACAAAAAAAAAGTAAAATAATATTTACTTTAATTTAATTTCTCTCTCAAAAAAACTTTAAATAATTCTTAACACCTTTGACAAATCTAGAAATTGGCAAAGTTTTTAGTATGCCATGCAAACTAAATATCTTTTGTATATCTAACATAAATCTCTACAAATTAAATATATATATTTATATATATATTTATTATATATATTAATAAAAATGTGTTAAACATGCGCAAGATTATTATATAGTAATATGTAATTAAATTTTGGCTTTGCTTTGGCATTCTAAATTTGCGTAGTTTCCCCATGTTTTTTCTATATATTTTTCTGTGTTTTCTATTCCTGCGTCATCAACGACATTGTAGAATTCTCAAAATGTTTGTCTTAATACTTAGAATACCTGCTCGTTAATGATGATGTTGTTGTTGTTATTATTTTATATGGTTAATCAAAATTAAACATATAAAAAAATATATTTATTTTTGCATCGAGAGCCTTTTCGAGGCTCAATGTTCATGAATGAAATTTCATTAAAAGAGATTTGTTGTTTGCCATATATATTTTTGGCTATGACATAAATAAAGTGCACAAATATATTATTAAAATATATTATAGTATATTTATATATATATTTGTGCAAAATTCATATGAAATGCCAAGTGTGCTAATATATAATAAAGTGATAAAAACTAATGCAAATCATGGTTCCATTGAATAAACAAAAAGGTTTTTAGTTAAGCATAGACAGACAGAGAGCAATGAGGGGGGGGCTCTAGACTATACTATCAACAACAATAAATATATATCTCTGATTGAAATCGAAATTCGAATAAAATAAAAAAAAAAATGCAGTCACGAGCCAAAAACAACGCTCTTCAACCTAATCGTATGTGGAGCGCAGAGACCATCGATCAAAAAACAAAAAACAAAAAAAAAATATAAATAAATAAATAAAAGAACGGGGAAAACAAAAATGTTAACATGCCCACAACGAACTTATCGGTTAAATAAAATATAAAAAAAAACAGTTTTTTACGCCTCTTTATTTATTTTTGGACTCGAAAGTTCTTCGTTCTTTCCCTCTGTTCTTAACCCACTTTAGAAATACACTCCTCTATTATAGCTCCTTTTTCTTTATTCTTTTTTTGGTTTTTGATATTTTAAGAAAGTGTTTTGCCCTCTTATCAAGCGGATGCAACAAAAAACAACAACAAGAAAAAAATAAGAATAAAGTATCGATGACGAAATCAACCCATAAATAACCAAGTAGAATTCAACTTTTGAAATCACGTGCTATGTTTTTTATTATTTTTGGTTAACTTAGATTAGAGCAAAACTTTCAAAGTCTGTTTTTTATTTTTCGAGTGTTCAGGTGGCTTTTTGGAAAATGACAACAATGAGTGAAAAGCTGATTAGACAACTGTTCAGATTTAGTGAATGGAAGTTCTATAATCGTCAATATATATATAGATATTTCTTATCAAGCCAACAACAAATGCTAACGATTTCAATCGAATTGAACAAAACAAATTCAATACAATATATAGACTATAATGATATTTATAAAGTTTCTAAATGGCACTATCTAACTGAACGATCGGCTAATATGTAAA
The DNA here is from genome assembly GCA_035043045.1 of Hirtodrosophila alboralis. NCBI lineage: Eukaryota > Metazoa > Arthropoda > Insecta > Diptera > Drosophilidae > Hirtodrosophila > Hirtodrosophila alboralis. Next base: position 868,288 of record JAWNNH010000369.1, read on the forward strand.
TGAAATGCGAGACAAAAAAAAAGTCAGTTAAACATTTAAATTATTTGTTTGTTTGTTATCACATCAAAAAAATATAATAATAATTATTTATATTTATTTTTAGATTATTTCAAGGTAATTGTAAAAAATTGAATTGTTATTATATATTGGGTTTAGGCAAACTAAAGTTGATTTTAAACTAAATTCTTAGATTTTTTTTTTAAATATTTCTTGAAACTCTTTTTTCTCTGATTTAAAATTAATTTTAAAAATAAATTCAATTAAAAAGGGATTTTCTTCTGCTCTATTAAATGATTTTTTTTAATCACCCGAATATTTAGGAGATTATTTTAAAAGCAAACTATTTATCAGGTGTGCTAAAAAAATCATAAATAAATTATACAACTACTTTTAAAAATTTCCTAATTTTGTTTATCAAATTAAAACAAAAACTTAACTAAATCCCAAACTTTATAAAATATTAAATCAAAAGTCGAATGCCATATAAACACTTGATAAATATATAGCATAAAATTAAATATAAATCATTTGCTTGTCTTGATATAAGTATCTAAAATATTGCTTCCTGTTGTTGTACATTTAGATTTACTATAAATTATACTATATACGTTTATTAATTAACATGTGCATTTTGTCACGATTACCCTGGCCATAAATGCATAAGAATGCATTTCCTGATATTCTATATATAATTCTATATATTTCTTAAAGAAGTTTATTTTTGAAACTTACATTGATTTTCAAAAGCAATCCAATTGAATGAAATCCAAATATATATATAAAATATTTCGTTGCAAATGTGTGTGTTGTTGTTGTGTATATAATCCGTATTTTTTTTGTTATTAATTATAATATAGTATATCCAATTAATGCTGTGCTCGTAATATATAAACGTATAATCCAAAGTTTGCTTCTTGGGCTGAGGGGTGAAGTGGGTGAATGTTGGAGGCACTGATCGCTCGGATTTTGATTTGACTTTAATTTGATGGCTTTTATATTTGTACTCGCGATCGCGACATATATGTATATATATAATTTTAAACAGATATATATATATACGTTTATATACAAATAGACACGGGCGTAGATTTGCTTTTAGCTTGTGTTATTTATTTAGCATTTTTTATGTACATATTAAAAAATATTTTTTATTCGCTTTGCTGGTTTTTTTCGCATTTCATTCACAAAAGTAAATTTAATTAACACAAAAGCGCGACGTTGACAGCGACGCTGGCAGCGCAGGCGACTGTTACAGGTTTGCGTGCCAAAAATATAATAATAATAATAATAATGAACGTTTGCGGCGGCGGCGGCAGCAGCAGCGGCGACAGCGACGTTGACGGTGGCGGTGACGGTAACGTTAACGTTGACAGCGACTGCGGTTCACACACACACACACATGCACGAGCGTGCACACGAATACACACACACACACGCACACTTAGACGAGGGCCACGTCGACGACTGTAGATGTGAGTGTCGCTTTTGTACCTGTATCTGTGCGCAACGACAACACACTACAGTAAAAAATATTTTTATGCAATTTTATATAGACAAATTTCGTATGTCGTTGTTGTATTTGTTGTTATTTTATTTTTTGCTTCACACGTTTTGTATTTGAATTGAATTTTTGTTGTGTGTTTTTTTTGCTAGATATTTTTGCCGTGCTCGTTGTTGTTTTGTTGTTGTTGTTGTTGCTGCTGCTTGTGTTGTTGCTGTTGTTGTTGTTTTTGTTGTTGGACTTTTAAATAGGCGTCGATTTTCTTTGCGCAATTTACATTTTTAGGCACATGATTTCCATTGGAAGCAATTTGTAATTCCAAAATAGATTTTCGATTGCAACAATTGCAATTCATTTATTAACTATACAAAACATTTGAGAACACACTTATATACATTTTTCTTGCACAAATTTATACATATATAAATTTTTTGAACTTAATTATTGCTCTCGTTACTGCTCGTCGTTCGTTTTGTGCGATGAATTTGTTGTTAAATTGTTTAAAGTGAATGTTTAATATGACAGGCTAAAAAAAATGATACTCTTCGCGGCAGCCGCACTGCTCAGCTCCGTTCACGTTGCACTGTGTACACGCTCAAAGTTTTTAAAGCGAAGTGAATGCCGAGTTCGACGATACAACCGACAACCGTTTGCTTTTTTTCCACGGCGAATTTAATTCATTCTGAAATTGGTGTGTGCGGCGAAAAGAGCGCGCTGAGAGTGTGGCTGTGTGAGTGTCATAATGGCCCAGTTGAATTTGAGTGCATGAGAAAGGTAGTGCTCACGGACTACTATTGGCATGCTTATGAACATTTTCTTAATAAAAATTGATATGGTAATTAGCAAGACTTTACAGGAGTGTTCATCGACGTTTAATAGATACGATAGCTTAATAATATTAACGTTTATAAGTTAATTGAGATATTAAAAATGTAATGTTCTTAAAAAACTAGTATATGGCTATATCGTTGTATTAAAATCAAAGCGATATATATAATTGCTTATTTTATTTAGATTTACGAAAACACGTTTCGCTTTATACGACTGGGTGTAGATAAGTATACATATATTTCTGTGTGCGTAAATTTGTACATTTATACATACATATACAGTTGATCATTTATAAGAGCGCGAGAGAATTCGCTCTTTGACTCAATGAATTCGCTTCACTCGTC